>JAJPUD010024773.1:0-18346 GCA_023553655.1 Myrmecobius fasciatus
CCCAGCCGAACAGCGAGCAGCTCGGGGCGCCCCCGGACAGGGGGGCTGGCTCCCAGCAGAACAGCGAGCTCCCGGCATCCAGCATAGGCTCCGAAGTGGGGTCCTGATCTCTCCTCAGGACCAGGGTCTCTACTCCTCGCGCACAGACCCAGAAAACCAGCGACCGCCCCGCCTCCCCACAACGGCCTGGGAGTCTGGTCGGGGTCCCCCCCGGCCGGCCTCTACCCCAGGACTGGCCCGCCGCGAGCACGGGGGGGCGCGCCCTGGAGAGGGGACGGGAAGGGGCTGCCCATGGGGGCGCGCAGACACTTACCTCGGCCCACGAGTTCCGCTGCCTCCTGCCCCAAGCAGCCTCCCCCCGGAGGCCGCGAGAGATGGAAGGGCACGGACGGGACGGGCCGGGCCGGGCCGGGGGGACCCGACCGAGGCGAGCCTGCGAAGCGTCAGAGCCGCTGCCTGCTCAGGCTCTCCGGGGAAAGCGGAGCACCCTTTCCGAACCCCCGGGCCTGGAGGCCACCCCCGCCCCCAACCCACTCCCTGCCTTCCGTCTGAAGCCAATTAGGCGGCGGGGATCCGCAGGGGAGGGGCCGGACGAGAGTAGGGGAGGAGGTGGAGGAAGGGCAGCCGAGTCCCCCTCTGGGAGTGGGGGGGGGGCCACTGTGTGTTGGGAGGGGGACACTGTATTGGGAGAGGGGACATTATGTGTGTTGGGAAGGGCACACTATGTGTGCTGGGAGGGGGCACTGTCTGTTTGGAGGGACCATGATGGGGGGCCAATGCGTATTGGCGGGGGGCACTATGTTGGGGATACTATGTGTGTTGGGGGGACATTTTTCTCCTCGCATCCGAGATTCAGAGAGCAGTGGGGGCTGGAGGCAGGGGGATGGCCGCGAGACGACCCACGGGGGATCGTGGTCCTTCTCCAGGTCCTACTCTCGACCTCTTCCCTGAGGACTCTGTTTCAGGCTCGGAGATGGAGGAGCGAGGTCAGAATCAACGTCACCTGGTCGTCCCCCCCCCCCCCCGCTCCCGGGTGCCCGGGGTCAGCACGTCCATCCCCTGTCCCCGAGAAAGGACCATGTGCTTCCCTTCCCGTCTCCCCGAGCGCTAGCCGGCCGGGTCGGAAAATCTCCCCCAAGTCCTGGGGCCAAAATGAGCCCCATGGACGCTCCCCATGGACATGCCAACAAGTTCCAGCCCCCATTCGCGTCCTAAGCGGCGGCGCCTCCACCAGTTGCACCGTCCGGGGCCGAGGTAGCGGGCTCTGCTCCAGGGACTCCCGGAGCCCATCCTACGCAGCCCGGAACGAATGAGCGAGCTCGGTTCGCCCGGGAGGCGGTGGCGGCCGTTCCGCCTCGGACTCAGCTCCGCCTCCCAACTGTCACTCAAATCCTGAGCGAGAAACGCGCCCGGGCACCGGCCGGGATCTTCTGGCCTGCGCGGGCTGCCGTAGGTGTGGGCGAGACCATCACCACACCGGAAGAGACTAAGGTGGCACCCTCACGCCGCCGCGGCTTCTCAAGGCCACGCAGCGCGAGATCCTACGGGCAGAGAACTGGGACTGCGGCCTAGGTGAGAATTTCGAGCGGGGTGAAAAGGGAGCCGGGCCGAGCCACCTCCTGGGCCCCCCATTCGAGGCAGTGGAAGCGGCCAGTGCGCCGGAAGCGGAAGCGGGGACGAGAGGAGGCGGGGCAGTGTCGCCGGAGCTCGGGCAGACTAGAAATCGCGTCGGACGGAATTGCTGCTTTCTCCGCCTTCGCCGCCTTCGCCGCCTTCGCCGCCTTCGCCGCCTTCGCCGCCTTCGCCGCCTTCGCCGCCTTCGCCATGATCATCCCGGTGCGCTGCTTCACGTGCGGCAAGATCGTGGGCAACAAGTGGGAGGCCTACCTGGGGCTGCTGCAGGCCGAGTACACCGAAGGGTAGGTGCATCTCCCTCCCGGAGCCGAGGCGAGGGAGCGCCAGCTGCTTTGTGCTGGTCCTGGTCCTTATTTGCGCCCCCCTCCCCCCCGCACAGCCAGGTTACGGCCGAAACGCAGCCCGAGGGTGGGGAGGGGGAGGCACTAGGCCTGTGGTCCCAGCCAAGGCTGGGGCTGGGCTGGGCTGGGGGCTCCCCTCCTTCAGGACCCTCTTTACTATTGCAGGGACGCCCTGGACGCGCTGGGCCTGAAGCGCTACTGCTGCCGGCGGATGCTGCTGGCCCACGTGGACCTGATAGAGAAGCTTCTCAACTACGCGCCCCTGGAGAAGTGAGCCCCCGGGGGAGCCCCGGCCGGGCTGTCCACCCCCGCGAGGAGCCCTGGCTCGGTTATCCGCCCTGTGAAAGACTTGGAGGAGTGAGCCCCCCCCCCCCGGGAGGCCGGGCCGGGCTGACCCCCGTCCCTGGAGCCCTGGCTCGGGCATCTGCCCCATGGGGAGGCCCGGCCGGGGCTGTTCACCCCGTAGAGGAGCCCCCGTCCCTGGAGACCCCGCTGGGCCATCTGCCCTAGGGAGGAGCCCCGGCTCGGCCTCCGGCCCTCAATACACCTGTCTTTGGGAAGCGCTGTTGGTCCTTGGTCTGGCTCAGGGGAACGGCCTGGGGGAGACCTTACAGCCTCCAGTTCCTGTCAGCCCGCGGCGTGGGGTGGTCAGTCGGGGGCAGGCCTCCTATTTTAGCCAAGGGCCTGGGGGGGGGCAGCCTTGGAGCCGGGCAAGTCTCAGGTCTGTGCCCGGGGGCCTCTGTCTTGCCGCCCCCCTCCACAATGTGCTCCAGGGGCTGGCATCTCTCACCTGGACACCTGGTGCCCCCCACCCCCATTCCCTTGTGAGGGTTAAGCCCCGTTTGCTGTCCCTGGCCCTGCTCTGGCCCCGACAAAGCCGCCTCAGGACCCCCTGGGGACGGCTCCCCTGCCCCCGGACTGCCAAGCCAGAGCTGCCCCTAAGGCGGTGTCCTGAGAATCGAGCTGAGCCCCCAAAGGGTGAGGGTCCTGGGTGCAACTCACACCCACACTGTCCCCCAGCTGGCGCTGGTTTTTAAATTCATTATGGCCCCGGGGACAGATAGAAAAACAAGGGGACAACAGGGAGCCCAGAAAGCTTAGTCACCCGCCACTGACGGGAGGGTGCCTGGCAGGGATTTGAACTCAGGGCTTCCTGACACTCTTCCCAGCATGCTTCTGGCTGGCTGGGCCCCTGACTGACATCCTGGGCATCCCACCCTCGGGCCTGGCATCTGCCCAGGCACATCTCCCGTGTATGCATGGGGTTCGCCCGGTGTGCCTGTGCCCGCTGGGATGGTCCCCACATCCCGCACTGTCTGGCCTCCATCCTCAGCGCCCTCGGGACTCCCCACAGAGGAAGCCCCGGGGGTTCTGTGATGGGGCTGACCCCCGTCCCAGCCACATCTGGGCCTGTTGGACCCACAGCCCACCCACTTCATCCCCCCAAGAAAGACCCGCAGCCGGATGACCAGGAGAGCGTTTACTCAAACTTCCCAGTGTCATGTGTCACGGGAGGCTCGGGGTCCCAGCCCCGGAGCAAGACCCACCCTCCTGTGGGAGCCCAGCCCTAAGGACGCATGGGCCCTGTCTGCAGCCTCCCCTGGCCCGGGGGCACCGGGACACAGACCTTCCACAAAAGGCACAGTCTGATTGGGGAACTGGGGCACACAGTCTCAAGGCACTTAAATCCACCCCTGGGGTCACAGGGCTGAGGCTAGGAGGTCAGCCTGGAGACGGGGGCCCTCACCCCTAAATCGGGGGCCCGCTCGGCCACCTGCCTCTTCCCCACCATTGGAGGCTGCCTCCTGGCCTGACACCTGTCACTCTTCGGGAATGGTCGGGGTGGGGGGATAGGGGGGACTATCAGCTGGGGGGGCGGTCTTTGGGGGGACGCTTCCCCTCCCGAGTCAGTAGTTTCTATGCAGTAGTCTCGCTCGGCTTTAGCTTAAGTACAAAAAGAGAAAGAAAGGCGGCAATAACTTAGCGTCGAGGCAGGGCAGGGGGTCCCCATGCTCAGTGAGGGGAGGGGGGCTAGTAATGCTCCAGCTTGAGGCTTTTGTACAGGCAGCAGGTGAAAATCATCCCAAAGATCTGGTGAGAAAACAGGAAGGGGGGTTATGGGAGGGCCGATGCTGCCCCTGCCCGCCCCGGCCCACCCCGGATTACCCCTCACCTGCACACAGGCAATGCCCAGGCCCACGGCCCCGATGATCTTCAGGTGCTCCTGAATGAACTTCTCCAGCTTGCTGATGCAGCCGCCCTGGGGGACAGAGAGGGAAGGCTCCTGAGGAGGGGGCCCGGAGGCTGCCCCCCCCCCCAGGCCTGGTCCTAAAGAATCCCTCCACCCCCAGCCATGGCGGCCAGGACTGGCCCACTAGGGCATGCTGGGGGCCAAGAGGGGCATTGGGCAGGACTGGGAGTCAGGGGCATGGGGCATCTGGGCAGTCCTACCTCACCGCCCCCTCACCCGTCCCAGGACCCCCACCTACCTCCACCTTATAGATGTTGGAGGCGTGGTCCCGCTGGCCGCAGCCCTCCACCACGGTCTTGCAGCAGCTGTCGGGGAACTTGCGGCCGCCGGCCTCTCCGGACCGAATCCACGCGCTCTCGGCCCAGTCCTGGGAATTGTTGCTCCCGCAGCACTTGAACTAGTGTGGGTGGCAAAGGGGAGGCCCGAGTGAGGAGGGGGCCACAGAGAAGGGCCCGGGGGCTGGGGAGGGGATCCCAGTGTACCAGGGCAAAGGCTCAAAGAGGCTGGCGAGGGCACAAGGACACCGACCTCCTGCTGCAGCTTGTCCACCGCCGTGGTCACCCCTTCCTGCCCAGGCTGGTGGTACTTCTGGACCATGGTGTCCTTGAGGTTATCCTTCAGCTCGGAGCTCAGCTGGAAGCAAGGGAGGGGGGCAGGCCGTGAACCCCAAGCTCTGGGGCCCCGCTGAGCCCCGGGCTTCTCGGTGCCCACGGGCACAGCCATCAGCCTGGGGTACCGGGGGCCCAGCTCCCCCCGGAGTTCCTAGGATTTCAGTCAGTCCTCTGGAAACATCATCACTTTGGGCCTCGAGGCAGGGCAGTCTGAAGGGACCCAGGCAAAGGCTGGCCCCTCCCCTCAGGACCCCCAGGCTCTAAGAGTGGCAGAGAAGTGGTGGGAAGGGCTCCTCTCAGAGCCCCCGACCCACCTGCTGGTAGTAGACGTAAGCCAGGATGCCCGCGATGACCTCAAGCAGGAAGATGATGAGCAGCAGGATGAAGTACTGGGGAGGGCAGGGGGGGTGAGGGGGAGGGTCTCCAACCCTGCCCCTCACAGTCAGCAGGCCCTGCCCTCCCTCCAACTCTGGCTGCAGGAGGAGGGGAAGGGGAGAAAAAGAGGGAGGAGGAGGGAGAGGAGAAAGGAGAGGGGGGAGGAAGGGGAAAGAGGGGAGGAAAAGGGAGGGGAGAGGAAAGAGGGAGGGAGGAAGGAAGGAGGGGAGAAAGGAGAGAGGGAGGGAGGAAGGAGGGGAAGAGGAGAAAAGAGGGAGGAGGAGGAAAGGAGAGAGGGAGGGAGAAAGGGAAAGGGGAGAGGAAAGAGGGGAGGGAAGCACTGCTCCCCCTTGGCTCCCCCAAGGCTCGGGACACACCCAGGGCTGAATAACAGCTCTGGCCTCCTGGGTGATCTCATGCAACCTGAGCGGGGCCTGCAGACAAAGGCCCTGTTCTCCCCCTTCTCCCCCCAACCTGGGGAGGGGGAGACAAAGGCCGCCAGTCTCCGGGCACCATTCCCACAGGACAGGCAGGGCCCCAAGGAGGCAGGCCCGGGGAGTGTCTTCATTTACTCTCCAGCTGGGCAGCCGCGGGCACACAGGGCACAGAGCCACACCGGGCCTGGGCTCGGGAGACCTCCCCCTCCCGAGTTCCAAGATGCCCTCAGACACTCCTAGCTGTGTGACCCTGGCCCAGTCCCTTCATGTTCGCCTCATCTGTGAAATGGGCTGGAGGACATGGCAGCCCACCCCAGGATCTCTGCCAGAAGAGCCCCCATGGGGCACCCCGCTCCCTCCTCCCCCAGGAAGGGCCTTTAAAAAGTGGGTGCCACAGCTTTTGGGGGTGCCAGTGGCAGGCTGAACCGCGACCCCCTCCTCTCCAGCCCTGGGGCACCCCGAAGGGCCCTCTGGCGATCAGGGGCCTGACCCACCAGCCGAAGCAGGTTCCTCCGCTCCTTGAAGGTGGCGCAGCATCCCAGGATGCCCGTCACCATGACCACGGCCCCGGCCACGACCAGGATGTAGGCGATGGCCAGGTAAGTGCTGGACGCCAGGAGGCTGATGTAGTCACTCTTGAGGGCCAGCGTCCAGATGCCCACGGCCATGACGAACAGGCCGGCCAGCTGGGGGGGGACACAGATTCGGGCCCCTAAGTCCCTCCCGCCTCAGGGGTGCCCCAGGCATGAGGGGGTCCCGGGGCCCAGCATCAGCCTTCCTCTCTAAAAAGGGGAGCCCGCTCTGCAGCCCCCGGGGCTGACAGGAGCCAGTACGGGGCCTCCGGCACTTTCAAAGGGGGGCAGCAGTGTCTGGGGGGACCCCTGGGGGGGCCAGGGAGCTCATGGCTGGGTCATGAGGGAGTCGGGGGGAGGGGCTGGGCCCAAAGAAGGCAAAGCATTTAGCCTCCGGAGTGAGGGGCTACAGACCCCGGAGGAAGCGGAGACCGGGGCGACTAATCAGCGCCCTCCCAGCTGGGCTTAAGGGAGGCAAGTGCGGGCCTCCACGGAGGCCAAAGCAGGGCCAAGAGCCCCAGGTGGGACGGGGACCCTCCCTGCTCACAAGCTGCCTCCTCCTAGATGACTCTGCCAGGGTCTTCCTCATCCGCCTCCTGGGGGCCAGCCTGCCCTCCAGGCCTGGTCCTTGGCTCCCCCCTGCCCTCTGGTCCTTGGCCCCCCCTGGTACTTGCCCCCCCCATCCTTGTCCCCCCCTCCCTCCCCCTTCTTACCCAGAAGCAGCAGTTGAAGGTAAAGAGCAGGTACTTCAGGCAGATGGTTCCACATGTCTCCTTTTTCTCGTTATATTCGCCCATGGCCAGAGCCCAGGGTGGGGAGGGGGCTCCCAGTCAAAGGGAAGACCTAGGGGAGGGCAAGGCCGGTCAGGAGGGCAGGCCCCCTTCCAGGCCCGAACCCTCACCAGCCACGGGCCCCTGGGGGGCAGCTTGGCCTGAGGCCGGCCTCCTGGAAGGGCAAGCGCCCCTGGGCCTCCTGGGCACCCACAGCTCAGAACTCTGGACAAGGGGCAGCTTCCAGAAGGGAGGGGGCCACCCCCCTGTCCTGTCCCCCCCTTCCCTCCCCAGGTCCAGCCAGTGCACTTGGCAGTGAGGAAGCCCGAGGGCAGGGCAGGGGGGGCCCCCCGGCCGGGGGGCTCGCTTTTGGGGGCCCCCCCCCCCCCCCCCCCCCCCCCCCCCCCGGCTCAGCCAGAGCAGAATTTCCCAGAATCTCGGCCAGGGCCAAGTTCATTTCCTCCGTCCCTGAGGGACCCAGGTGTCCAGAGGGCAGGACAGGGCAGGAAGCCCCCCCTTCCTCCCCCCCAGTCTCCAGCTCCCAGGGCAGCCGGGCCCCTCCCTCGGCCCGCCCCTGGCCCGCATTCCCTAGGCCCCACGTCAGGCTGGGAGTCGGAGCTGGGCAGGAACCGACTGGCCCTGGGGGAGGAGGAAGCCCTAGAAGGAAGGCGGCCGGGAGGGCCGGGAGGGCCGGGAGGGCCAGTGGTCAAGGCCAGTGGCCTCTGCCCCACACTCCCTCCTGGCCTAGGAGACCTGGGGGGAGGGGGGGGCCGGGGGCTGGTTCCTTTTCTGTAGGATGAGGCTCCTCCTCTCAGGGCCCATCCTGCTCTAACCACTGGGTCTCCGGCTGAACAGCAGAAGCTTCTTAGTGTCCCGGTCTTCCCACCCACCCGGCCAGCGGCTCCTTCTCTGGCTCAGACCCTCACCCCCCTGGAGGCCGCCCCCCCCCCCAGGGTTTCTGGACAAAATGGCTGAAGGAACTAGGAACCAGAGGAGAGGGAGGCCGGCTGAGGGCACGGTGCCATCCATACGGGGCACTTGCAGGCTGGCTCCCCAGCAGGCTCCTGGACAACAGCAGCTGCCTTTGCTGGCGCCCGGGGCCCGGAGGGGGCTGAGCTGGCCAGCCTGACTCAGTTGGCCTGCCTTCGCTTGGACTTTAGCTCCTGGGCTGCAGCCCAGCGGCCTGCCCTGCCCAGTTCTGGTGCCCGCTTATCAGCCACGTGCCTCCCAAGGCCTTCCCGTGCACCTGGTGAGGAGACAGCTGGAGCTGGGGAAGGGGCGCTGACCACGGGCCCAAGCCCAAGAGGGAGGAGGGTTAGTGGCCACTCTGGGCAGGGGCAAAGGCCAATCTTTCCTGGAGTGGGACCCTCGCTGAGACACCCTAGCCTCTCCCAAGGGTCCCAGAGACCCAGCCTCTGGGTCCTGCCCTGGGGGAGGAGCAGGGTCTCCCAGGATCTCAGCAAGCTAGGGCCAAGGGCAGAGAGGGCTAGAGAGGCCCCTGGGGCCGGGGAGATCTGGGCGCAAGTCCCCCAAGCCCCGCCGCTCAGCCAGACCAGACGAGGAGGGGGCTGAGGAGACTGGCAAGGGCAATCCCTGACCACACTTCCAGGCCTACGGATGGCAGAGAAGCCTCTGGGGCAGGGCCGCCGGCAGCCCCTCGGGACAGGAAGATCTGGGCTACCAGTCAGGGGTCAGCTCCAGCCAAGGGTGCCCCAGCTCCGGGAGTGACGATCGTCGTCGGCGCAGAGAAGGGGCAGGGCCCCACCGCCGCTCCTTCCCAGACGCTAAGCCCAGGAGACAGGGACCCAAAGCCAGAGCTGCCCTCGCTGCTAAGACAGAAATAGCCCTTCCAGTCACAGGGGCCAGCCCAGGGGACAGCTTGGGCCCCACCCCGACACACACACAGCCTCCCTCCAATCCCTGGCCGCGATCCCTCCCCAAACATGACCACCAGATTGCCAGGGGAGAGTGGGAGGACCCCCACCCGTTTCCCCCCACCAGGATCTCAACACGGACATCCCCACCCACCCCCAAGCTAGACAAAGTCTCAGCCAATGAGAAGGTGGGAAATACAGGGCCCCTGCCAAGTCAAGGAGGGCTTCCAGGCGGGGGTGGCCCTGACCGGACAAACTCAACCCCCATCCTAGAGGCAGGAAGATGGCACCCCACCAATCCTGCCCCCTGTAAGACCCCCCCCCACGCCTCCAGGAGAACAGATGCTTCTTCGGAGGAGCCCCCCCCCCAATTCCCCTGAGACCCTCTTTCCCGGGTAAGCGCGACCGCCATGGCTCTAGAAGGGAAACTGAGGCAAGGAGAGTCAGGGGCACTGGGGCGGGAGGAGGTGGGGGGAGAGTAGGTGCCTTGTGGGCTGGGGCCCAGGGATCCTCCCTTGGGCCGAGGCAGGTGGGGAGGCCAGGGAGCAGGCCTGAGCCCTCGGCTGCTCGTCCAGCCCTGGCCGAGAGGAGGTTCCAGCCCCCGGAGAGGGGGTGGGGAGGAGGGAGACGCGGCGCGGCCGGGGAAGGAGCGGAGGCCCCCTTCGCCCCCCTGGGTCCCTCCCTCCCCGCCCCCCTCCCCCAGCGGGCCGGGGGTCCAGTCTCTCACCGAGCTGAGGGCGGCCCGAGCGCGGCGGCGGCGGCGGCTCCGGTGTAGGGAGGGGACGTGGATGGGACGGGACGGAATGTGAGGCCTCCGGCCCAGGCCCCAGACAGACCCCGCCCCGCCCGGACCCCGCCCCGACGGACCCAGGCCCGGCCCCCGGCCCCCGCCCACAGGGCCGGGCAGAAGGCAGGCGCGCCCTCCCCTTCGCCGACGTCTCTGGGAGCTAGGCACCCCCCCCCCAGCAGTCTGAGAAATCCGCCTGGCAAGGGAAAGGGAGGCCCCCTTGGCGTGGCGGGGAGCGACCTTCTGGGGGTGTTCCCCCCCCCCAGCCTGAGTGCTCCGAGCCGACGAGCTTACTGGCTCCTCTCGGCACCAGCGGCTGCCTCAGTGGGCCCAGCCTTTATCCCGGCCTGAGAGCGGGAGGGGCCCCTGGGTGCTCCAGAACACTGGGTGGGGCGGAGCTCTCACTCCTGAAAGAGCTTAGCCCGGGCTTTACAGGATCTCCCCCCGCCCCAAGTCTCTGGGTCCCGACTGGGGGCGGGGACTTCAAGGGAAGGGTCGCCCCCACACCCCATCTAGCTTCCTGTGCCTGGGGGAGTCGATGAAAAGGTTACTCCCCAAATTCTAGTCCTGGGGGCTGGGGGAGGATCGATGGAAGGGTCACCCCAGGTTTCTGTGCCGGGCGGGGGTTTTAATGCAGAATCCCCCCCCAGATCCCTGTGGGTAGGGGTCCAGAGGGGCTGCCTTCCGCAGCCGGCGTCCCTTGAGCCCAAGCAGAACCAGGTTCTTCCTGGCTCGGTCCGAGCCTGGGCGGGTTCGAATCCCGGCCCTCCCTGCCTCCCACTGCCAGTATTCAAGCAGCCTGGTGTATATAGCTGGCGCTTAATAAATGTTTGTTGACTGCTGGGCTGGGTGAGTCAGCCGGCCCCACCCTCCTGGGTCCGATTGTTCCCGAGGCTTCTCTGCTTTGGGACACTTGTCCTTCCTAGAAATGGGCTGATGCCGGCTCTGTCTCCCGGCCTCCCGGCTATTTCAGGGAAAGGCTTAAAAGGAGCCGCTAGGGGCGCCAGAGCGCCAGGCCTGGAGGCGGGAAGGCGGGTCTCGGGGCTCCCAGTCCCTAGTATGGCCCGGCCACTTAACGTGACAGCCCCTCCCGCCCAGACTTGGGGATCCAATGAGAGCAGTTGCGGAGCCCCTGGCCCAGGCAGGGCACACGGCCCGCTCCCAAAGGGGCGGAAGGGAGTCATTGGGCCCAGGGGCCCCAGGACTCCCCGGACAGGCAAATGTTGGGTGCCAGGAGCCCCTGACCCACCCCTTCCCCAACGTCTCCAGCATCAGAATGGCCAGCGCCCCCTAGCGGGCGGTAAGGGAGGCAGGCCCGGCCAGGGGGCGGAGAGCTTTCTGGTGCTGTCCCCGCCCCCCCCAGGCCTTCCCCTCCCGGGCCGTCCCCCATTCACCCTCCTCCAGCCCCCCAGTTTTGGACCCAGTCGGCTTCCCGTGGAGCTTTGGATGTCCGTGGCGGGGCCCGCCCCCTGAACGCCCCCCCCCCCCCGCCCCAGTCCCACAAACATGCCCAGGGACGGTTGGTGCGGCCGGTGGGTTTATTTGGGGACGGGAGCGCTTGCATGGATCCTGCTCAGGACAGGACAGATGTCGCTGGGTCTTTAATCCTTCATCTCGAGGCTCGCTGGGGACTAGGAGAGCGGTGGCTTCCTGGGCCAGGAGCTGGGGGGGACCCAGGCCCGGCCGGGGGACAGTCGGGGCCCCTGGTCTTTCCAGCTGCCAGCTGGACTCTCAGCCTTCCTCAGCCCTCCCCCAGCCTAGCGCCAAAGGGAGCAGCCAATTCCCCTTACAGCCTCCACCGGATGTGGCTCTTGGGACTTGCCCTCCGAGCGGGGCCATTGCAGGGACGACGGGCACCGGATGGAGGCAGGGAGGTGCTCCCACTGGGGCCCCAGCCGGGCCTCTGCCCCCCAGCTCAGGGCCGGGACAGAGAGGAGGCTGCCTCAGTCAGGTCCCAGTGGCGAGGGCCCTTTGGGGGCACCCACACCCACAGCAGCTGCAGCAGGTGCCCCGGGGGGACCGGGCAGGAGGAGCTGGAGTCTTCCTCCTCCGCCCACTAACCAGCTTCCTGGCTTCAAAGGCGTCCCTCTCATCCCGCAGCCTCCTGTTCAGGTCCCTGGCGATGTGGTTGGGAGAGAGAACAGAGCATCAGTGGGGGACAGGGGGGGGCACTCTGACCTCAGAGCTGAGGGCTAAAGGAATAAGATGGGGGCCGTTCTGCAGGCAGAAACCCGCAAAGGGGGAGATGGGAGCCACTGAGGCTAAAGAGGGAGAGCACCAGCAAGGGAGCCAGCCAGCCAGAGGTGGGGAATTTTTCCAAATTTGGGGGTGCCCTGAGCTCAGTCAGGTCAAAGGGAAAAGAAGAGGCAGGGGAGCCCAGCCCAGCCTCAGCCCCAAACTGACCTCAGGAGCTCCAGTTGCCGGAGGAGGCTGTGTTTCTCCTTCTGCATGTTCCTAGACACAATGACCACATCCCTGTGGTCCAGGGAGGAGGGTTAGGGAGAGGGCTCCCATGTTCCCGACCTCCCCCGCCAATGCCCCTCGAGCCCTGCTGGGTCCCAGGGAGCAGGTCGTCTCCAGCCCCCCCTCTCTCTAGGGTCAGAGTCCCCATAGGGTAGATGGTCCTAAGCCCTCCTTGGCTTCTTTCCAAGGATGGGCAAGAAGAGAAAAAAAGGCAAGGGAAACTGAGGTACCAAGCCAGGCTCTCAGAATGGGGGCCAGGACTCCAGGGGCTCCCCCCTTGCTTCCCAGCCCGAGTCATATTGCAGGACCTGTGCTTCTGCTCCTTCTCAGCCTGCGCTTCCACTTGCAGCTGCAGCAGCTGCTCCTGAGCCGCCTCCAGCTGGGCCCGGCTCTGCTCCAGCTGGGCCCGAAGCTCCTCATTCGCCAGCCAGAGCTGGGCGTTCTGCACCTGCATCTCCAGCCGCTCCGAGGTGCGCCGCTGCAGCTGCTGCTCTAGCTGCAAGGAGGCAGGTGGAGGAAGGGACAGGCCTGAGGACCCAGACCCCACGGGCGGGACCTGAGGGCCGGGGGAGCGGCAGCCGGGAATCGGAGAACGGACGTTCTCTGCCTGCTGGGGAGTGCTCCCCTGCTGTGCTCTCCCGGGAGCCTGGCAGCCCCTGGCTGCGGTGGGACAGCCCTGCCATTAGCGGATGCTGTTCTTGGGTGCCCGCCTGCCTGCTGGAAGCAAGATTTGGGCAGCAGTGTTCCTGGGGCCCGGGCCCCCTCTGTCCCACACCTTTTGAGAGCCCAAGAAACAGCTTCCAGAACCTCGGGAGACCCACAACGGCTCCTCCCGAGGCCCAGCGAATGTGAGCCCCTCGAGTAGAGCTGGTCTTGTCTCCACTTGGGAGAAATTTCCCAGAGTTCATGGAGTAGGGGACCAGTGCCAGTCCCGGCTCCCAGAGCCTTCAGGGTCCCAACTCCCCAGTACCGAAAGGGGTGGAGGGGGCTCAAGGACCAAGAGGAAAGCGCGAAAGTGGGGAATCAAGAGCCCAGCGTCTGACGGGTCGCAGAATCCGCTCTGGCTCCCGAGATGGCAGGAGGCAGCGGATGAGGAGCCTGGGCACAGGATGCCTGCCTTGGCTGGGGGCCTGCCATGTGGGCCCCTGCCACAGCCGGAGCAAGAAAGGATTGCTTGATTTGCCTCAATGGCAACTTTGTCCTTCTCCTTCAGGGAGGGATCATTATTGTCACACCCCCGCTAGCACTGCAGACGTCCCTATGAAATCAAACCAACCCAATGGGAAGAAGCATCCCTGGGGGGTCGGGGGGGGGGGATAACCAGGACATCTATAAGCATAGAGAGAATCAGCATAAAGAAAAGAAACACGGAATATGCTCCGGGGCCAAATCGGGTGCCCAAGGCCCCACGTATTATTCACGCGGTCTTTGTGGGAGCCAAGGAGAAACAGGGGAGGGACCCAGCCTCAGGGTGCTGGGCAGAAGTTCAGAGCCATGGATGGAGCCAAAAGAGCAGACCAGCTCAAGCCCTGAAAGAACAGGCCAGGCGAGGGCCCCAATGAGAGGGTCACCAAGCTGGGGGAGAAGAACATGGTCCTGAAGTTCAAAAAGACTCCTCCAAAGCTCAGCCTGGGGGCTTGGCTGGGAACCCTGGCAAGATGCCGTGAACATGCCCAAAAGGAGGCAGTGGGCGCCGCCAGGCTCCCGGGATGGAGACCCAGTCACGTCAATAACCCGCGTCATCTGAAGCGGGAAGGACACGACCTGTCGAGAAGTCTGCTTAGGGTGCCCCAAAGTACGTGGCCATCGCTGGGGACGTACGGGGAAGGGTGGGGGATGTGTGAGACAACGGCATGATCGTGTGAACCCAGGAAGAGGGCACTGGCCAAATCCAGAGGGAGGCCCTCATGGTTCCTCCTGACTATGGAGTCATCTCCAGCCCAGGGCACAAGAACAAAGGCTGCCGGGCTTTGAGCTGCATTGAGGTTGTATTACAAGCTTGGAGGAGGTACAGAGCAGGGAGCGCCCTAGGGGAAGGCAGGCCCGAACCCAAAACTCGCTGATGAGGAGGGTCCCCCTCGGTCTCCTGGCTCCCCAGGGACAAGCTGTGGGGATGGGAGAAGATGGGAGTGGGGAGAGTGCAGCAGAGCCAAAGCAAGAATCCAGAGGGGCCGAGGACAGGAAGGCAGAGAGGGGCAGAACTTCCGGGACCAAGGATGGGACAGTCCAGCTGAGTGAGCACTCCCCTCCCCAGACTCCGGGAAGACCCTGCCTAGCTCTGTGCCCCCAGGTAAGGAAGTAACACAGTGTCCCGAGGAGGCAACTAGGAGAGGGAAAGCTTAGAGCGGGAGTCACGATATGGGCTAAAGGAACTGGCCAAGTTCAGGTGGAGAAGAGAAGGCTCAGATGGGATCATGGCCTTTCTGGACTTCCAGCATCCCTCCGCACTTGTCCCCTTCTGCGCTGCCTGTGGCCCCACCTTACAGGATGCTCCGTACCCTGGTTTGCCACCTGGGCCCCTTTGCCCAGACCCTGGACTGCCCTCCACAGGCTAGACTCCCACCCACCTTTAGGCCCAGCTCAGGTCCCCCCTCCCCCTTCAGAAAGCCTCTCTGGCATGAGTGACCTGCCCCGGCCCAGGCCCATATGACCCGGAGCTCGGTGTGGATCTCTGCTCTCGGTTCTGCCCAAGGGGGTCAGGTGTTCTATCTCCTCCCCCTACAGAGCTCCCCGCAGGCCAGGGACACAATGATCCCTTGGAGAGGAAGGAAAGGTGAGACTTGTAACTTTGTATCACTCCCGGTTTTGTTCCTTGATACTTTGTTTCTCTGGCTCTGCCTTGGGGAAGGCCACGTGGCCCCAGAGCCCTCCAGGCCAGGACCGAGGCTGCCGGCTGAGCCCCAGCTTCCAGACTCTTCCCTGCTCCCTTCATTCTCTCATAATCACCCAAAGAAATCGGCTTGGGTTCGAGCCCGGGCTCCCCCACTCTCAGCAGCAGCTCTCCCGGGGCAGGTCCCCTGGCTTTCTAACCCTCAGTTTCTCCTCGGCAGAGAACAGCCCTTGCATAACCCACTTAGTTGGTGGCTGTTATGAAGAAGCCTCTTGGAGAACCTCCAGAGCTAGAGAAGGGGATGGTGGTCTCCTCCAACCCAGTGGGAGCTTGTAGGAGGGTTGGCCTGAACTGCGCAAGACCTGGCCTCGATGCCCCGAGCAAAGGGCTCTTCTGGGCCCCAAGTGTGGAAGGAGGGGCAGCTTGGGCTGTTTAGGAGGGAAGGAGGGAAAGGAGGAGGGAGGAAGGAAGGAAAGAAGGAAGGGAGGAAGGAAGGAAGAGAGGGAGGGAGGAAGGAAGGGAGGGAGGGAGGAAAGAAGAAGGAAGGAAAGAAGGAAGAGAGGGAGGGAGGGAGGAAAGAAGGAAGGAAGAAGAGAGGGAGGAAGAGAGGAAGGAAGGAAGAAAAGAAGAGGGAGGAAGAGAGGAAGGAAGGGAGGAAGGAAGGAAGAAAAGAAGAGAGGAAGGAAGGGAGGAAGGAAGGAGAGTGCTTGCAGCACAGGACTAGACCAGTGGTCAGCTTTCCAGGGTTGCTGAGGGAAGAAAGCTCCACCCTGGGGGGGCCGTCAGCCCTCTCCCCAAGCAGCCCGGAGTAAAGATGCATTTTTCCTTTGGGGTTTTGGAAGGGTGCAGTGTGGAACTTTTGGCATGATCAGGGCAGGAATAGTGGGCTCCACTGAGGCCCAGGGAAGGTGGGAGGGGATCGCAGGGTGACCCAGAGGCTCTGATGGTACAGATGGATTCTGGCACTGGCGATCATCCCCCACCAAGAGATTCTGGGGGCCGTGTCCATGGAGGTGCTCCTGAGCCTTGGAGAGATGGCCCTGTCCCCAGGTACCCCACCTGGCAGGCAGTCTTAGGAGCCCCAGGAAGGTCATACCCCCCCACCAGCCCCCGTATCCCATCATCCCCGGCAGCACCATCACCTCTCTCTGGCTCTGGCTGGCCCGATCCAGCTCCTGGTCTCTATTCTGCAGTTCCTGCAGGATGTGACTGAGCCGGTCCTGCCGGGAGGACTCCTGCAGGAGGAGGGCTAAATGGTGTCCCAGCCCCTCCAGCCCAGCACCAGGTTTGGGCCCATTTCCCAGAGAAGGGATGGCGGGCTTCCTCCCTCCTCCAGTCACCCAGGCCTGCTCCCGGGAAGAGTTGCTGACATGTGGGTGAGGGATGGGGTCCTACGGGGTGCCCCTGGGCCCTCCCCCCAGCGCCTCTAATGATGACTGGGTGCCGAGCAAAAGGCTGGGGTGGGGCGCTGCCGAACGTCCCCAGACCTGGTTTTGCAGCCGCTCCCGTTCGGCACAGATCTGCTGCTCCATTTCCTCATATAAGCACTGCACCTCCTTCTCGTGGTCACTCTCTCGCCTGGGGGAGACCCAGATGAGACCCCTGGACCCCAGCAGTTCCCACGAGCCCCCACACTGCCTCGGTCACATCCAGCACCCGCGCCTAAAGTTGCTTTGTGTGTGCTCAGCCACGAGGGCTCCTGGGCCGTGCACAGTAACCCCAACACGTGTGCCCCCCATACACACATGTACCCCTACATATACACTTACTCCCCACATGCACACATGTGCCCCCCACGCATGGGCACACACACGTGCCCCCCCACATATACACTTACTCCCCCCATACACATGTGCCCTCCAGACAGACACACACGTGTCCCCATACACATTGCCGCCCCAGACACCCGCATCTCCCCCTCACACACACCTGGTACAGCCCCACTGCTCACCTCCGCAGGGCCTGCTCCACAGTCTCCCTTGCACGCTCTGCCTCCCCGAGGCAGGAGGACACCTGCACCAGCACTTCCTCGAAGCTCCCCAGCAGCTCTGGGTGCTCTCTGCGAAGTCTCCCCCACAGGGCTCGCACCTCACCTTGCCTGGAGGGATGGGGACCAGGGCTCATGGAGAACACCCTCCCCCAGGAAGAAGTTCTAGGACTCAGGCCTGGAAATGCCCTCGTTTTACAGCTCCTGAAATGGGGGCCGGGGCACCCTGTTTCCAGCCAGCCAGGGGAGCTCGCCCAGGCCAGCCCCTCCCCTGGAGGCCACCCAGTGACCCTAGGTCCAAGGAGCCAGCCTAGCCTCCGGGGGGGGGGGGGCCTCCAGAGCAGTCTCTCCCCCCACACCCTAGCTTGTCTGCACACCTCTGTCAGCCCTCGGGGCCAGGCTCAGGAAGCCTGGCTCCCCTCATCCACCTAGAAATAGTGTCTGTGGGCTGGGGGGGGGGGCTCTCCTCCTAGCAGCAGTGGGTGTCTGGAGCACCACTGCAAGGGGGGTACAGCTCAGGCCCGGGGCATGTGGGCAGGAGGGTATACCAGAGGGAACTTGCCACTGGGCACTCCCTAACTCTGAGAGCCCCTCTGCCTGGAGGCACTATCAGCAGAGCTGAGGGGGACCCCCCGGCCCTGGAAGGTGTCCCCCCAGCCTTGGAAGGTGCCCCCGGCCCTGGAAGGTGCCCCCCCTCACAAAGGCGCCCTAGGATCACCTCTGTTCTATACTCCCTCCTCCCACCCACCACCTTGCTGACTAGGGGGTTTAGGGGGCCACTGAGACACCTGGATTGTCGTTAGGCCCTCTCTAAGCCACGCTTTCTAACCAAGCCCCCCCCCCTTCTTGGCTCAATGTTCTGTCTTGCCAAGATCTGACCCCTCGCACCCGCCTGCTCGGCTCTCCTTCTCAGGGAAGTAAGACAGGTCTCCCTTCAGCCAAGGCCTGATAAAAGTCCCTGTACAAGTCAGGGCCAAGCCCAGATCCCTGGGGCCTCCACTCAAGACCTCCTGCAGAACGGACCCCAGTAGCCCGGCTGGTCGCTCACTGTCCAACGGCCTCATCCAGTGGCTTCTGCCCAGAGCCGTAGCCTCTGTCACCCCCCAGAGCAAGCCCCCCAGCCTGGCTCCCTCTGCCCACAGGCTTGAGAAGGGGAAACTGAGGCAGGTCCAGGGCTCCAGGTCCTGATGCCTGTGTCTGGGGGATGGGGGGGAGCCCCAACATGGCTGCTGTCATGGGGGTGTCTGTGCAATTTGGGGCCGCAGCCTGTGCGAGGGCAAATATCATGGGGAATGGTCCCCAGGCACTTCAGAGGACATCACTGAGCAAGCACAGGTGTGCTCACAGGAACGCTGCATGCACACATGTGTGCACATGCACACTGTGTGATCACATCACGCACAAGCGCACTGG
>JAJPUD010024774.1:0-18346 GCA_023553655.1 Myrmecobius fasciatus
CCCAGCCGAACAGCGAGCAGCTCGGGGCGCCCCCGGACAGGGGGGCTGGCTCCCAGCAGAACAGCGAGCTCCCGGCATCCAGCATAGGCTCCGAAGTGGGGTCCTGATCTCTCCTCAGGACCAGGGTCTCTACTCCTCGCGCACAGACCCAGAAAACCAGCGACCGCCCCGCCTCCCCACAACGGCCTGGGAGTCTGGTCGGGGTCCCCCCGGCCGGCCTCTACCCCAGGACTGGCCCGCCGCGAGCACGGGGGGGCGCGCCCTGGAGAGGGGACGGGAAGGGGCTGCCCATGGGGGCGCGCAGACACTTACCTCGGCCCACGAGTTCCGCTGCCTCCTGCCCCAAGCAGCCTCCCCCCGGAGGCCGCGAGAGATGGAAGGGCACGGACGGGACGGGCCGGGCCGGGCCGGGCCGGGGGGACCCGACCGAGGCGAGCCTGCGAAGCGTCAGAGCCGCTGCCTGCTCAGGCTCTCCGGGGAAAGCGGAGCACCCTTTCCGAACCCCCGGGCCTGGAGGCCACCCCCGCCCCCAACCCACTCCCTGCCTTCCGTCTGAAGCCAATTAGGCGGCGGGGATCCGCAGGGGAGGGGCCGGACGAGAGTAGGGGAGGAGGTGGAGGAAGGGCAGCCGAGTCCCCCTCTGGGAGTGGGGGGGGGGCCACTGTGTGTTGGGAGGGGGACACTGTATTGGGAGAGGGGACATTATGTGTGTTGGGAAGGGCACACTATGTGTGCTGGGAGGGGGCACTGTCTGTTTGGAGGGACCATGATGGGGGGCCAATGCGTATTGGCGGGGGGCACTATGTTGGGGATACTATGTGTGTTGGGGGGACATTTTTCTCCTCGCATCCGAGATTCAGAGAGCAGTGGGGGCTGGAGGCAGGGGGATGGCCGCGAGACGACCCACGGGGGATCGTGGTCCTTCTCCAGGTCCTACTCTCGACCTCTTCCCTGAGGACTCTGTTTCAGGCTCGGAGATGGAGGAGCGAGGTCAGAATCAACGTCACCTGGTCGTCCCCCCCCCCCCCCGCTCCCGGGTGCCCGGGGTCAGCACGTCCATCCCCTGTCCCCGAGAAAGGACCATGTGCTTCCCTTCCCGTCTCCCCGAGCGCTAGCCGGCCGGGTCGGAAAATCTCCCCCAAGTCCTGGGGCCAAAATGAGCCCCATGGACGCTCCCCATGGACATGCCAACAAGTTCCAGCCCCCATTCGCGTCCTAAGCGGCGGCGCCTCCACCAGTTGCACCGTCCAGGGCCGAGGTAGCGGGCTCTGCTCCAGGGACTCCCGGAGCCCATCCTACGCAGCCCGGAACGAATGAGCGAGCTCGGTTCGCCCGGGAGGCGGTGGCGGCCGTTCCGCCTCGGACTCAGCTCCGCCTCCCAACTGTCACTCAAATCCTGAGCGAGAAACGCGCCCGGGCACCGGCCGGGACCTTCTGGCCTGCGCGGGCTGCCGTAGGTGTGGGCGAGACCATCACCACACCGGAAGAGACTAAGGTGGCACCCTCACGCCGCCGCGGCTTCTCAAGGCCACGCAGCGCGAGATCCTACGGGCAGAGAACTGGGACTGCGGCCTAGGTGAGAATTTCGAGCGGGGTGAAAAGGGAGCCGGGCCGAGCCACCTCCTGGGCCCCCCATTCGAGGCAGTGGAAGCGGCCAGTGCGCCGGAAGCGGAAGCGGGGACGAGAGGAGGCGGGGCAGTGTCGCCGGAGCTCGGGCAGACTAGAAATCGCGTCGGGCGGAATTGCTGCTTTCTCCGCCTTCGCCGCCTTCGCCGCCTTCGCCGCCTTCGCCGCCTTCGCCGCCTTCGCCGCCTTCGCCGCCTTCGCCATGATCATCCCGGTGCGCTGCTTCACGTGCGGCAAGATCGTGGGCAACAAGTGGGAGGCCTACCTGGGGCTGCTGCAGGCCGAGTACACCGAAGGGTAGGTGCATCTCCCTCCCGGAGCCGAGGCGAGGGAGCGCCAGCTGCTTTGTGCTGGTCCTGGTCCTTATTTGCGCCCCCCTCCCCCCCCGCACAGCCAGGTTACGGCCGAAACGCAGCCCGAGGGTGGGGAGGGGGAGGCACTAGGCCTGTGGTCCCAGCCAAGGCTGGGGCTGGGCTGGGCTGGGGGCTCCCCTCCTTCAGGACCCTCTTTACTATTGCAGGGACGCCCTGGACGCGCTGGGCCTGAAGCGCTACTGCTGCCGGCGGATGCTGCTGGCCCACGTGGACCTGATAGAGAAGCTTCTCAACTACGCGCCCCTGGAGAAGTGAGCCCCCGGGGGAGCCCCGGCCGGGCTGTCCACCCCCGCGAGGAGCCCTGGCTCGGTTATCCGCCCTGTGAAAGACTTGGAGGAGTGAGCCCCCCCCCCCCGGGAGGCCGGGCCGGGCTGACCCCCGTCCCTGGAGCCCTGGCTCGGGCATCTGCCCCATGGGGAGGCCCGGCCGGGGCTGTTCACCCCGTAGAGGAGCCCCCGTCCCTGGAGACCCCGCTGGGCCATCTGCCCTAGGGAGGAGCCCCGGCTCGGCCTCCGGCCCTCAATACACCTGTCTTTGGGAAGCGCTGTTGGTCCTTGGTCTGGCTCAGGGGAACGGCCTGGGGGAGACCTTACAGCCTCCAGTTCCTGTCAGCCCGCGGCGTGGGGTGGTCAGTCGGGGGCAGGCCTCCTATTTTAGCCAAGGGCCTGGGGGGGGGCAGCCTTGGAGCCGGGCAAGTCTCAGGTCTGTGCCCGGGGGCCTCTGTCTTGCCGCCCCCCTCCACAATGTGCTCCAGGGGCTGGCATCTCTCACCTGGACACCTGGTGCCCCCCACCCCCATTCCCTTGTGAGGGTTAAGCCCCGTTTGCTGTCCCTGGCCCTGCTCTGGCCCCGACAAAGCCGCCTCAGGACCCCCTGGGGACGGCTCCCCTGCCCCCGGACTGCCAAGCCAGAGCTGCCCCTAAGGCGGTGTCCTGAGAATCGAGCTGAGCCCCCAAAGGGTGAGGGTCCTGGGTGCAACTCACACCCACACTGTCCCCCAGCTGGCGCTGGTTTTTAAATTCATTATGGCCCCGGGGACAGATAGAAAAACAAGGGGACAACAGGGAGCCCAGAAAGCTTAGTCACCCGCCACTGACGGGAGGGTGCCTGGCAGGGATTTGAACTCAGGGCTTCCTGACACTCTTCCCAGCATGCTTCTGGCTGGCTGGGCCCCTGACTGACATCCTGGGCATCCCACCCTCGGGCCTGGCATCTGCCCAGGCACATCTCCCGTGTATGCATGGGGTTCGCCCGGTGTGCCTGTGCCCGCTGGGATGGTCCCCACATCCCGCACTGTCTGGCCTCCATCCTCAGCGCCCTCGGGACTCCCCACAGAGGAAGCCCCGGGGGTTCTGTGATGGGGCTGACCCCCGTCCCAGCCACATCTGGGCCTGTTGGACCCACAGCCCACCCACTTCATCCCCCCAAGAAAGACCCGCAGCCGGATGACCAGGAGAGCGTTTACTCAAACTTCCCAGTGTCATGTGTCACGGGAGGCTCGGGGTCCCAGCCCCGGAGCAAGACCCACCCTCCTGTGGGAGCCCAGCCCTAAGGACGCATGGGCCCTGTCTGCAGCCTCCCCTGGCCCGGGGGCACCGGGACACAGACCTTCCACAAAAGGCACAGTCTGATTGGGGAACTGGGGCACACAGTCTCAAGGCACTTAAATCCACCCCTGGGGTCACAGGGCTGAGGCTAGGAGGTCAGCCTGGAGACGGGGGCCCTCACCCCTAAATCGGGGGCCCGCTCGGCCACCTGCCTCTTCCCCACCATTGGAGGCTGCCTCCTGGCCTGACACCTGTCACTCTTCGGGAATGGTCGGGGTGGGGGGATAGGGGGGACTATCAGCTGGGGGGGCGGTCTTTGGGGGGACGCTTCCCCTCCCGAGTCAGTAGTTTCTATGCAGTAGTCTCGCTCGGCTTTAGCTTAAGTACAAAAAGAGAAAGAAAGGCGGCAATAACTTAGCGTCGAGGCAGGGCAGGGGGTCCCCATGCTCAGTGAGGGGAGGGGGGCTAGTAATGCTCCAGCTTGAGGCTTTTGTACAGGCAGCAGGTGAAAATCATCCCAAAGATCTGGTGAGAAAACAGGAAGGGGGGTTATGGGAGGGCCGATGCTGCCCCTGCCCGCCCCGGCCCACCCCGGATTACCCCTCACCTGCACACAGGCAATGCCCAGGCCCACGGCCCCGATGATCTTCAGGTGCTCCTGAATGAACTTCTCCAGCTTGCTGATGCAGCCGCCCTGGGGGACAGAGAGGGAAGGCTCCTGAGGAGGGGGCCCGGAGGCTGCCCCCCCCCCCAGGCCTGGTCCTAAAGAATCCCTCCACCCCCAGCCATGGCGGCCAGGACTGGCCCACTAGGGCATGCTGGGGGCCAAGAGGGGCATTGGGCAGGACTGGGAGTCAGGGGCATGGGGCATCTGGGCAGTCCTACCTCACCGCCCCCTCACCCGTCCCAGGACCCCCACCTACCTCCACCTTATAGATGTTGGAGGCGTGGTCCCGCTGGCCGCAGCCCTCCACCACGGTCTTGCAGCAGCTGTCGGGGAACTTGCGGCCGCCGGCCTCTCCGGACCGAATCCACGCGCTCTCGGCCCAGTCCTGGGAATTGTTGCTCCCGCAGCACTTGAACTAGTGTGGGTGGCAAAGGGGAGGCCCGAGTGAGGAGGGGGCCACAGAGAAGGGCCCGGGGGCTGGGGAGGGGATCCCAGTGTACCAGGGCAAAGGCTCAACGAGGCTGGCGAGGGCACAAGGACACCGACCTCCTGCTGCAGCTTGTCCACCGCCGTGGTCACCCCTTCCTGCCCAGGCTGGTGGTACTTCTGGACCATGGTGTCCTTGAGGTTATCCTTCAGCTCGGAGCTCAGCTGGAAGCAAGGGAGGGGGGCAGGCCGTGAACCCCAAGCTCTGGGGCCCCGCTGAGCCCCGGGCTTCTCGGTGCCCACGGGCACAGCCATCAGCCTGGGGTACCGGGGGCCCAGCTCCCCCCGGAGTTCCTAGGATTTCAGTCAGTCCTCTGGAAACATCATCACTTTGGGCCTCGAGGCAGGGCAGTCTGAAGGGACCCAGGCAAAGGCTGGCCCCTCCCCTCAGGACCCCCAGGCTCTAAGAGTGGCAGAGAAGTGGTGGGAAGGGCTCCTCTCAGAGCCCCCGACCCACCTGCTGGTAGTAGACGTAAGCCAGGATGCCCGCGATGACCTCAAGCAGGAAGATGATGAGCAGCAGGATGAAGTACTGGGGAGGGCAGGGGGGGTGAGGGGGAGGGTCTCCAACCCTGCCCCTCACAGTCAGCAGGCCCTGCCCTCCCTCCAACTCTGGCTGCAGGAGGAGGGGAAGGGGAGAAAAAGAGGGAGGAGGAGGGAGAGGAGAAAGGAGAGGGGGGAGGAAGGGGAAAGAGGGGAGGAAAAGGGAGGGGAGAGGAAAGAGGGAGGGAGGAAGGAAGGAGGGGAGAAAGGAGAGAGGGAGGGAGGAAGGAGGGGAAGAGGAGAAAAGAGGGAGGAGGAGGAAAGGAGAGAGGGAGGGAGAAAGGGAAAGGGGAGAGGAAAGAGGGGAGGGAAGCACTGCTCCCCCTTGGCTCCCCCAAGGCTCGGGACACACCCAGGGCTGAATAACAGCTCTGGCCTCCTGGGTGATCTCATGCAACCTGAGCGGGGCCTGCAGACAAAGGCCCTGTTCTCCCCCTTCTCCCCCCAACCTGGGGAGGGGGAGACAAAGGCCGCCAGTCTCCGGGCACCATTCCCACAGGACAGGCAGGGCCCCAAGGAGGCAGGCCCGGGGAGTGTCTTCATTTACTCTCCAGCTGGGCAGCCGCGGGCACACAGGGCACAGAGCCACACCGGGCCTGGGCTCGGGAGACCTCCCCCTCCCGAGTTCCAAGATGCCCTCAGACACTCCTAGCTGTGTGACCCTGGCCCAGTCCCTTCATGTTCGCCTCATCTGTGAAATGGGCTGGAGGACATGGCAGCCCACCCCAGGATCTCTGCCAGAAGAGCCCCCATGGGGCACCCCGCTCCCTCCTCCCCCAGGAAGGGCCTTTAAAAAGTGGGTGCCACAGCTTTTGGGGGTGCCAGTGGCAGGCTGAACCGCGACCCCCTCCTCTCCAGCCCTGGGGCACCCCGAAGGGCCCTCTGGCGATCAGGGGCCTGACCCACCAGCCGAAGCAGGTTCCTCCGCTCCTTGAAGGTGGCGCAGCATCCCAGGATGCCCGTCACCATGACCACGGCCCCGGCCACGACCAGGATGTAGGCGATGGCCAGGTAAGTGCTGGACGCCAGGAGGCTGATGTAGTCACTCTTGAGGGCCAGCGTCCAGATGCCCACGGCCATGACGAACAGGCCGGCCAGCTGGGGGGGGGGACACAGATTCGGGCCCCTAAGTCCCTCCCGCCTCAGGGGTGCCCCAGGCATGAGGGGGTCCCGGGGCCCAGCATCAGCCTTCCTCTCTAAAAAGGGGAGCCCGCTCTGCAGCCCCCGGGGCTGACAGGAGCCAGTACGGGGCCTCCGGCACTTTCAAAGGGGGGCAGCAGTGTCTGGGGGGACTCCTGGGGGGGCCAGGGAGCTCATGTCTGGGTCATGAGGGAGTCGGGGGGAGGGGCTGGGCCCAAAGAAGGCAAAGCATTTAGCCTCCGGAGTGAGGGGCTACAGACCCCGGAGGAAGCGGAGACCGGGGCGACTAATCAGCGCCCTCCCAGCTGGGCTTAAGGGAGGCAAGTGCGGGCCTCCACGGAGGCCAAAGCAGGGCCAAGAGCCCCAGGTGGGACGGGGACCCTCCCTGCTCACAAGCTGCCTCCTCCTAGATGACTCTGCCAGGGTCTTCCTCATCCGCCTCCTGGGGGCCAGCCTGCCCTCCAGGCCTGGTCCTTGGCTCCCCCCTGCCCTCTGGTCCTTGGCCCCCCCTGGTCCTTGCCCCCCCCATCCTTGTCCCCCCCTCCCTCCCCCTTCTTACCCAGAAGCAGCAGTTGAAGGTAAAGAGCAGGTACTTCAGGCAGATGGTTCCACATGTCTCCTTTTTCTCGTTATATTCGCCCATGGCCAGAGCCCAGGGTGGGGAGGGGGCTCCCAGTCAAAGGGAAGACCTAGGGGAGGGCAAGGCCGGTCAGGAGGGCAGGCCCCCTTCCAGGCCCGATCCCTCACCAGCCACGGGCCCCTGGGGGGCAGCTTGGCCTGAGGCCGGCCTCCTGGAAGGGCAAGCGCCCCTGGGCCTCCTGGGCACCCACAGCTCAGAACTCTGGACAAGGGGCAGCTTCCAGAAGGGAGGGGGCCACCCCCCTGTCCTGTCCCCCCCTTCCCTCCCCAGGTCCAGCCAGTGCACTTGGCAGTGAGGAAGCCCGAGGGCAGGGCAGGGGGGGCCCCCCGGCCGGGGGGCTCGCTTTTGGGGGCCCCCCCCCCCCCCCCCCCCCCCCCCCCCCCGGCTCAGCCAGAGCAGAATTTCCCAGAATCTCGGCCAGGGCCAAGTTCATTTCCTCCGTCCCTGAGGGACCCAGGTGTCCAGAGGGCAGGACAGGGCAGGAAGCCCCCCCTTCCTCCCCCCCAGTCTCCAGCTCCCAGGGCAGCCGGGCCCCTCCCTCGGCCCGCCCCTGGCCCGCATTCCCTAGGCCCCACGTCAGGCTGGGAGTCGGAGCTGGGCAGGAACCGACTGGCCCTGGGGGAGGAGGAAGCCCTAGAAGGAAGGCGGCCGGGAGGGCCGGGAGGGCCGGGAGGGCCAGTGGTCAAGGCCAGTGGCCTCTGCCCCACACTCCCTCCTGGCCTAGGAGACCTGGGGGGAGGGGGGGGGCCGGGGGCTGGTTCCTTTTCTGTAGGATGAGGCTCCTCCTCTCAGGGCCCATCCTGCTCTAACCACTGGGTCTCCGGCTGAACAGCAGAAGCTTCTTAGTGTCCCGGTCTTCCCACCCACCCGGCCAGCGGCTCCTTCTCTGGCTCAGACCCTCACCCCCCTGGAGGCCGCCCCCCCCCCAGGGTTTCTGGACAAAATGGCTGAAGGAACTAGGAACCAGAGGAGAGGGAGACCGGCTGAGGGCACGGTGCCATCCATACGGGGCACTTGCAGGCTGGCTCCCCAGCAGGCTCCTGGACAACAGCAGCTGCCTTTGCTGGCGCCCGGGGCCCGGAGGGGGCTGAGCTGGCCAGCCTGACTCAGTTGGCCTGCCCTCGCTTGGACTTTAGCTCCTGGGCTGCAGCCCAGCGGCCTGCCCTGCCCAGTTCTGGTGCCCGCTTATCAGCCATGTGCCTCCCAAGGCCTTCCCGTGCACCTGGTGAGGAGACAGCTGGAGCTGGGGAAGGGGCGCTGACCACGGGCCCAAGCCCAAGAGGGAGGAGGGTTAGTGGCCACTCTGGGCAGGGGCAAAGGCCAATCTTTCCTGGAGTGGGACCCTCGCTGAGACACCCTAGCCTCTCCCAAGGGTCCCAGAGACCCAGCCTCTGGGTCCTGCTCTGGGGGAGGGGCAGGGTCTCCCAGGATCTCAGCAAGCTAGGGCCAAGGGCAGAGAGGGCTAGAGAGGCCCCTGGGGCCGGGGAGATCTGGGCGCAAGTCCCCCAAGCCCCGCCGCTCAGCCAGACCAGACGAGGAGGGGGCTGAGGAGACTGGCAAGGGCAATCCCTGACCACACTTCCAGGCCTACGGATGGCAGAGAAGCCTCTGGGGCAGGGCGGCCGGCAGCCCCTCGGGACAGGAAGATCTGGGCTACCAGTCAGGGGTCAGCTCCAGCCAAGGGTGCCCCAGCTCCGGGAGTGACGATCGTCCTCGGCGCAGAGAAGGGGCAGGGCCCCACCGCCGCTCCTTCCCAGACGCTAAGCCCAGGAGACAGGGACCCAAAGCCAGAGCTGCCCTCGCTGCTAAAACAGAAATAGCCCTTCCAGTCACAGGGGCCAGCCCAGGGGATAGCTTGGGCCCCACCCCGACACACACACAGCCTCCCTCCAATCCCTGGCCGCGATCCCTCCCCAAACATGACCACCAGATTGCCAGGGGAGAGTGGGAGGACCCCCACCCGTTTCCCCCCACCAGGATCTCAACACGGACATCCCCACCCACCCCCAAGCTAGACAAAGTCTCAGCCAATGAGAAGGTGGGAAATACAGGGCCCCTGCCAAGTCAAGGAGGGCTTCCAGGCGGGGGTGGCCCTGACCGGACAAACTCAACCCCCATCCTAGAGGCAGGAAGATGGCACCCCACCAATCCTGCCCCCTGTAAGACCCCCCCCACGCCTCCAGGAGAACAGATGCTTCTTCGGAGGAGCCCCCCCCCCAATTCCCCTGAGACCCTCTTTCCCGGGTAAGCGCGACCGCCATGGCTCTAGAAGGGAAACTGAGGCAAGGAGAGTCAGGGGCACTGGGGCGGGAGGAGGTGGGGGGAGAGTAGGTGCCTTGTGGGCTGGGGCCCAGGGATCCTCCCTTGGGCCGAGGCAGGTGGGGAGGCCAGGGAGCAGGCCTGAGCCCTCGGCTGCTCGTCCAGCCCTGGCCGAGAGGAGGTTCCAGCCCCCGGAGAGGGGGTGGGGAGGAGGGAGACGCGGCGCGGCCGGGGAAGGAGCGGAGGCCCCCTTCGCCCCCCTGGGTCCCTCCCTCCCCGCCCCCCTCCCCCAGCGGGCCGGGGGTCCAGTCTCTCACCGAGCTGAGGGCGGCCCGAGCGCGGCGGCGGCGGCGGCTCCGGTGTAGGGAGGGGACGTGGATGGGACGGGACGGAATGTGAGGCCTCCGGCCCAGGCCCCAGACAGACCCCGCCCCGCCCGGACCCCGCCCCGACGGACCCAGGCCCGGCCCCCGGCCCCCGCCCACAGGGCCGGGCAGAAGGCAGGCGCGCCCTCCCCTTCGCCGACGTCTCTGGGAGCTAGGCACCCCCCCCCCAGCAGTCTGAGAAATCCGCCTGGCAAGGGAAAGGGAGGCCCCCTTGGCGTGGCGGGGAGCGACCTTCTGGGGGTGTTCCCCCCCCCCAGCCTGAGTGCTCCGAGCCGACGAGCTTACTGGCTCCTCTCGGCACCAGCGGCTGCCTCAGTGGGCCCAGCCTTTATCCCGGCCTGAGAGCGGGAGGGGCCCCTGGGTGCTCCAGAACACTGGGTGGGGCGGAGCTCTCACTCCTGAAAGAGCTTAGCCCGGGCTTTACAGGATCTCCCCCCGCCCCAAGTCTCTGGGTCCCGACTGGGGGCGGGGACTTCAAGGGAAGGGTCGCCCCCACACCCCATCTAGCTTCCTGTGCCTGGGGGAGTCGATGAAAAGGTTACTCCCCAAATTCTAGTCCTGGGGGCTGGGGGAGGATCGATGGAAGGGTCACCCCAGGTTTCTGTGCCGGGCGGGGGTTTTAATGCAGAATCCCCCCCCAGATCCCTGTGGGTAGGGGTCCAGAGGGGCTGCCTTCCGCAGCCGGCGTCCCTTGAGCCCAAGCAGAACCAGGTTCTTCCTGGCTCGGTCCGAGCCTGGGCGGGTTCGAATCCCGGCCCTCCCTGCCTCCCACTGCCAGTATTCAAGCAGCCTGGTGTATATAGCTGGCGCTTAATAAATGTTTGTTGACTGCTGGGCTGGGTGAGTCAGCCGGCCCCACCCTCCTGGGTCCGATTGTTCCCGAGGCTTCTCTGCTTTGGGACACTTGTCCTTCCTAGAAATGGGCTGATGCCGGCTCTGTCTCCCGGCCTCCCGGCTATTTCAGGGAAAGGCTTAAAAGGAGCCGCTAGGGGCGCCAGAGCGCCAGGCCTGGAGGCGGGAAGGCGGGTCTCGGGGCTCCCAGTCCCTAGTATGGCCCGGCCACTTAACGTGACAGCCCCTCCCGCCCAGACTTGGGGATCCAATGAGAGCAGTTGCGGAGCCCCTGGCCCAGGCAGGGCACACGGCCCGCTCCCAAAGGGGCGGAAGGGAGTCATTGGGCCCAGGGGCCCCAGGACTCCCCGGACAGGCAAATGTTGGGTGCCAGGAGCCCCTGACCCACCCCTTCCCCAACGTCTCCAGCATCAGAATGGCCAGCGCCCCCTAGCGGGCGGTAAGGGAGGCAGGCCCGGCCAGGGGGCGGAGAGCTTTCTGGTGCTGTCCCCGCCCCCCCCAGGCCTTCCCCTCCCGGGCCGTCCCCCATTCACCCTCCTCCAGCCCCCCAGTTTTGGACCCAGTCGGCTTCCCGTGGAGCTTTGGATGTCCGTGGCGGGGCCCGCCCCCTGAACGCCCCCCCCCCCCCGCCCCAGTCCCACAAACATGCCCAGGGACGGTTGGTGCGGCCGGTGGGTTTATTTGGGGACGGGAGCGCTTGCATGGATCCTGCTCAGGACAGGACAGATGTCGCTGGGTCTTTAATCCTTCATCTCGAGGCTCGCTGGGGACTAGGAGAGCGGTGGCTTCCTGGGCCAGGAGCTGGGGGGGACCCAGGCCCGGCCGGGGGACAGTCGGGGCCCCTGGTCTTTCCAGCTGCCAGCTGGACTCTCAGCCTTCCTCAGCCCTCCCCCAGCCTAGCGCCAAAGGGAGCAGCCAATTCCCCTTATAGCCTCCACCGGATGTGGCTCTTGGGACTTGCCCTCCGAGCGGGGCCATTGCAGGGACGACGGGCACCGGATGGAGGCAGGGAGGTGCTCCCGCTGGGGCCCCAGCCGGGCCTCTGCCCCCCAGCTCAGGGCCGGGACAGAGAGGAGGCTGCCTCAGTCAGGTCCCAGTGGCGAGGGCCCTTTGGGGGCACCCACACCCACAGCAGCTGCAGCAGGTGCCCCGGGGGGACCGGGCAGGAGGAGCTGGAGTCTTCCTCCTCCGCCCACTAACCAGCTTCCTGGCTTCAAAGGCGTCCCTCTCATCCCGCAGCCTCCTGTTCAGGTCCCTGGCGATGTGGTTGGGAGAGAGAACAGAGCATCAGTGGGGGACAGGGGGGGGCACTCTGACCTCAGAGCTGAGGGCTAAAGGAATAAGATGGGGGCCGTTCTGCAGGCAGAAACCTGCAAAGGGGGAGATGGGAGCCACTGAGGCTAAAGAGGGAGAGCACCAGCAAGGGAGCCAGCCAGCCAGAGGTGGGGAATTTTTCCAAATTTGGGGGTGCCCTGAGCTCAGTCAGGTCAAAGGGAAAAGAAGAGGCAGGGGAGCCCAGCCCAGCCTCAGCCCCAAACTGACCTCAGGAGCTCCAGTTGCCGGAGGAGGCTGTGTTTCTCCTTCTGCATGTTCCTAGACACAATGACCACATCCCTGTGGTCCAGGGAGGAGGGTTAGGGAGAGGGCTCCCATGTTCCCGACCTCCCCCGCCAATGCCCCTCGAGCCCTGCTGGGTCCCAGGGAGCAGGTCGTCTCCAGCCCCCCTCTCTCTAGGGTCAGAGTCCCCATAGGGTAGATGGTCCTAAGCCCTCCTTGGCTTCTTTCCAAGGATGGGCAAGAAGAGAAAAAAAGGCAAGGGAAACTGAGGTACCAAGCCAGGCTCTCAGAATGGGGGCCAGGACTCCAGGGGCTCCCCCCTTGCTTCCCAGCCCGAGTCATATTGCAGGACCTGTGCTTCTGCTCCTTCTCAGCCTGCGCTTCCACTTGCAGCTGCAGCAGCTGCTCCTGAGCCGCCTCCAGCTGGGCCCGGCTCTGCTCCAGCTGGGCCCGAAGCTCCTCATTCGCCAGCCAGAGCTGGGCGTTCTGCACCTGCATCTCCAGCCGCTCCGAGGTGCGCCGCTGCAGCTGCTGCTCTAGCTGCAAGGAGGCAGGTGGAGGAAGGGACAGGCCTGAGGACCCAGACCCCACGGGCGGGACCTGAGGGCCGGGGGAGCGGCAGCCGGGAATCGGAGAACGGACGTTCTCTGCCTGCTGGGGAGTGCTCCCCTGCTGTGCTCTCCCGGGAGCCTGGCAGCCCCTGGCTGCGGTGGGACAGCCCTGCCATTAGCGGATGCTGTTCTTGGGTGCCCGCCTGCCTGCTGGAAGCAAGATTTGGGCAGCAGTGTTCCTGGGGCCCGGGCCCCCTCTGTCCCACACCTTTTGAGAGCCCAAGAAACAGCTTCCAGAACCTCGGGAGACCCACAACGGCTCCTCCCGAGGCCCAGCGAATGTGAGCCCCTCGAGTAGAGCTGGTCTTGTCTCCACTTGGGAGAAATTTCCCAGAGTTCATGGAGTAGGGGACCAGTGCCAGTCCCGGCTCCCAGAGCCTTCAGGGTCCCAACTCCCCAATACCGAAAGGGGTGGAGGGGGCTCAAGGACCAAGAGGAAAGCGCGAAAGTGGGGAATCAAGAGCCCAGCGTCTGACGGGTCGCAGAATCCGCTCTGGCTCCCGAGATGGCAGGAGGCAGCGGATGAGGAGCCTGGGCACAGGATGCCTGCCTTGGCTGGGGGCCTGCCATGTGGGCCCCTGCCACAGCCGGAGCAAGAAAGGATTGCTTGATTTGCCTCAATGGCAACTTTGTCCTTCTCCTTCAGGGAGGGATCATTATTGTCACACCCCCGCTAGCGCTGCAGACGTCCCTATGAAATCAAACCAACCCAATGGGAAGAAGCATCCCTGGGGGGTCGGGGGGGGGATAACCAGGACATCTATAAGCATAGAGAGAATCAGCATAAAGAAAAGAAACACGGAATATGCTCCGGGGCCAAATCGGGTGCCCAAGGCCCCACGTATTATTCACGCGGTCTTTGTGGGAGCCAAGGAGAAACAGGGGAGGGACCCAGCCTCAGGGTGCTGGGCAGAAGTTCAGAGCCATGGATGGAGCCAAAAGAGCAGACCAGCTCAAGCCCTGAAAGAACAGGCCAGGCGAGGGCCCCAATGAGAGGGTCACCAAGCTGGGGGAGAAGAACATGGTCCTGAAGTTCAAAAAGACTCCTCCAAAGCTCAGCCTGGGGGCTTGGCTGGGAACCCTGGCAAGATGCCGTGAACATGCCCAAAAGGAGGCAGTGGGCGCCGCCAGGCTCCCGGGATGGAGACCCAGTCACGTCAATAACCCGCGTCATCTGAAGCGGGAAGGACACGACCTGTCGAGAAGTCTGCTTAGGGTGCCCCAAAGTACGTGGCCATCGCTGGGGACGTACGGGGAAGGGTGGGGGATGTGTGAGACAACGGCATGATCGTGTGAACCCAGGAAGAGGGCACTGGCCAAATCCAGAGGGAGGCCCTCATGGTTCCTCCTGACTATGGAGTCATCTCCAGCCCAGGGCACAAGAACAAAGGCTGCCGGGCTTTGAGCTGCATTGAGGTTGTATTACAAGCTTGGAGGAGGTACAGAGCAGGGAGCGCCCTAGGGGAAGGCAGGCCCGAACCCAAAACTCGCTGATGAGGAGGGTCCCCCTCGGTCTCCTGGCTCCCCAGGGACAAGCTGTGGGGATGGGAGAAGATGGGAGTGGGGAGAGTGCAGCAGAGCCAAAGCAAGAATCCAGAGGGGCCGAGGACAGGAAGGCAGAGAGGGGCAGAACTTCCGGGACCAAGGATGGGACAGTCCAGCTGAGTGAGCACTCCCCTCCCCAGACTCCGGGAAGACCCTGCCTAGCTCTGTGCCCCCAGGTAAGGAAGTAACACAGTGTCCCGAGGAGGCAACTAGGAGAGGGAAAGCTTAGAGCGGGAGTCACGATATGGGCTAAAGGAACTGGCCAAGTTCAGGTGGAGAAGAGAAGGCTCAGATGGGATCATGGCCTTTCTGGACTTCCAGCATCCCTCTGCACTTGTCCCCTTCTGCGCTGCCTGTGGCCCCACCTTACAGGATGCTCCGTACCCTGGTTTGCCACCTGGGCCCCTTTGCCCAGACCCTGGACTGCCCTCCACAGGCTAGACTCCCACCCACCTTTAGGCCCAGCTCAGGTCCCCCCTCCCCCTTCAGAAAGCCTCTCTGGCATGAGTGACCTGCCCCGGCCCAGGCCCATATGACCCGGAGCTCGGTGTGGATCTCTGCTCTCGGTTCTGCCCAAGGGGGTCAGGTGTTCTATCTCCTCCCCCTACAGAGCTCCCCGCAGGCCAGGGACACAATGATCCCTTGGAGAGGAAGGAAAGGTGAGACTTGTAACTTTGTATCACTCCCGGTTTTGTTCCTTGATACTTTGTTTCTCTGGCTCTGCCTTGGGGAAGGCCACGTGGCCCCAGAGCCCTCCAGGCCAGGACCGAGGCTGCCGGCTGAGCCCCAGCTTCCAGACTCTTCCCTGCTCCCTTCATTCTCTCATAATCACCCAAAGAAATCGGCTTGGGTTCGAGCCCGGGCTCCCCCACTCTCAGCAGCAGCTCTCCCGGGGCAGGTCCCCTGGCTTTCTAACCCTCAGTTTCTCCTCGGCAGAGAACAGCCCTTGCATAACCCACTTAGTTGGTGGCTGTTATGAAGAAGCCTCTTGGAGAACCTCCAGAGCTAGAGAAGGGGATGGTGGTCTCCTCCAACCCAGTGGGAGCTTGTAGGAGGGTTGGCCTGAACTGCGCAAGACCTGGCCTCGATGCCCCGAGCAAAGGGCTCTTCTGGGCCCCAAGTGTGGAAGGAGGGGCAGCTTGGGCTGTTTAGGAGGGAAGGAGGGAAAGGAGGAGGGAGGAAGGAAGGAAAGAAGGAAGGAAGAGAGGGAGGGAGGAAGGAAGGGAGGGAGGGAGGAAAGAAGAAGGAAGGAAAGAAGGAAGAGAGGGAGGGAGGGAGGAAAGAAGGAAGGAAGAAGAGAGGGAGGAAGAGAGGAAGGAAGGAAGAAAAGAAGAGAGGGAGGAAGAGAGGAAGGAAGGGAGGAAGGAAGGAAGAAAAGAAGAGAGGAAGGAAGGGAGGAAGGAAGGAGAGTGCTTGCAGCACAGGACTAGACCAGTGGTCAGCTTTCCAGGGTTGCTGAGGGAAGAAAGCTCCACCCTGGGGGGGCCGTCAGCCCTCTCCCCAAGCAGCCCGGAGTAAAGATGCATTTTTCCTTTGGGGTTTTGGAAGGGTGCAGTGTGGAACTTTTGGCATGATCAGGGCAGGAATAGTGGGCTCCACTGAGGCCCAGGGAAGGTGGGAGGGGATCGCAGGGTGACCCAGAGGCTCTGATGGTACAGATGGATTCTGGCACTGGCCATCATCCCCCACCAAGAGATTCTGGGGGCCGTGTCCATGGAGGTGCTCCTGAGCCTTGGAGAGATGGCCCTGTCCCCAGGTACCCCACCTGGCAGGCAGTCTTAGGAGCCCCAGGAAGGTCATACCCCCCCACCAGCCCCCGTATCCCATCATCCCCGGCAGCACCATCACCTCTCTCTGGCTCTGGCTGGCCCGATCCAGCTCCTGGTCTCTATTCTGCAGTTCCTGCAGGATGTGACTGAGCCGGTCCTGCCGGGAGGACTCCTGCAGGAGGAGGGCTAAATGGTGTCCCAGCCCCTCCAGCCCAGCACCAGGTTTGGGCCCATTTCCCAGAGAAGGGATGGCGGGCTTCCTCCCTCCTCCAGTCACCCAGGCCTGCTCCCGGGAAGAGTTGCTGACATGTGGGTGAGGGATGGGGTCCTACGGGGTGCCCCTGGGCCCTCCCCCCAGCGCCTCTAATGATGACTGGGTGCCGAGCAAAAGGCTGGGGTGGGGCGCTGCCGAACGTCCCCAGACCTGGTTTTGCAGCCGCTCCCGTTCGGCACAGATCTGCTGCTCCATTTCCTCATATAAGCACTGCACCTCCTTCTCGTGGTCACTCTCTCGCCTGGGGGAGACCCAGATGAGACCCCTGGACCCCAGCAGTTCCCACGAGCCCCCACCCTGCCTCGGTCACATCCAGCACCCGCGCCTAAAGTTGCTTTGTGTGTGCTCAGCCACGAGGGCTCCTGGGCCGTGCACAGTAACCCCAACACGTGTGCCCCCCATACACACATGTACCCCTACATATACACTTACTCCCCACATGCACACATGGGCACACACATGTGCCCCCCACGCATGGGCACACACACGTGCCCCCCACATATACACTTACTCCCCCCATACACATGTGCCCCCCAGACAGACACACACGTGTCCCCATACACATTGCCGCCCCAGACACCCGCGTCTCCCCCTCACACACACCTGGTACAGCCCCACTGCTCACCTCCGCAGGGCCTGCTCCACAGTCTCCCTTGCACGCTCTGCCTCCCCGAGGCAGGAGGACACCTGCACCAGCACTTCCTCGAAGCTCCCCAGCAGCTCTGGGTGCTCTCTGCGAAGTCTCCCCCACAGGGCTCGCACCTCACCTTGCCTGGAGGGATGGGGACCAGGGCTCATGGAGAACACCCTCCCCCAGGAAGAAGTTCTAGGACTCAGGCCTGGAAATGCCCTCGTTTTACAGCTCCTGAAATGGGGGCCGGGGCACCCTGTTTCCAGCCAGCCAGGGGAGCTCGCCTAGGCCAGCCCCTCCCCTGGAGGCCACCCAGTGACCCTAGGTCCAAGGAGCCAGCCTAGCCTCCGGGGGGGGGGGGGCCTCCAGAGCAGTCTCTCCCCCCACACCCTAGCTTGTCTGCACACCTCTGTCAGCCCTCGGGGCCAGGCTCAGGAAGCCTGGCTCCCCTCATCCACCTAGAAATAGTGTCTGTGGGCTGGGGGGGGGCTCTCCTCCTAGTAGCAGTGGGTGTCTGGAGCACCACTGCAAGGGGGGTACAGCTCAGGCCCGGGGCATGTGGGCAGGAGGGTATACCAGAGGGAACTTGCCACTGGGCACTCCCTAACTCTGAGAGCCCCTCTGCCTGGAGGCACTATCAGCAGAGCTGAGGGGGACCCCCCGGCCCTGGAAGGTGTCCCCCCAGCCTTGGAAGGTGCCCCCGGCCCTAGAAGGTGCCCCCCCTCGCAAAGGCGCCCTAGGATCACCTCTGTTCTATACTCCCTCCTCCCACCCACCACCTTGCTGACTAGGGGGTTTAGGGGGCCACTGAGACACCTGGATTGTCGTTAGGCCCTCTCTAAGCCACGCTTTCTAACCAAGCCCCCCCCTTCTTGGCTCAATGTTCTGTCTTGCCAAGATCTGACCCCTGGCACCCGCCTGCTCGGCTCTCCTTCTCAGGGAAGTAAGACAGGTCTTCCTTCAGCCAAGGCCTGATAAAAGTCCCTGTACAAGTCAGGGCCAAGCCCAGATCCCTGGGGCCTCCACTCAAGACCTCCTGCAGAACGGACCCCAGTAGCCCGGCTGGTCGCTCACTGTCCAACGGCCTCATCCAGTGGCTTCTGCCCAGAGCCGTAGCCTCTGTCACCCCCCAGAGCAAGCCCCCCAGCCTGGCTCCCTCTGCCCACAGGCTTGAGAAGGGGAAACTGAGGCAGGTCCAGGGCTCCAGGTCCTGATGCCTGTGTCTGGGGGATGGGGGGGAGCCCCAACATGGCTGCTGTCATGGGGGTGTCTGTGCAATTTGGGGCCGCAGCCTGTGCGAGGGCAAATATCATGGGGAATGGTCCCCAGGCACTTCAGAGGACATCACTGAGCAAGCACAGGTGTGCTCACAGGAACGCTGCATGCACACACGTGTGCACATGCACACTGTGTGATCACATCACGCACAAGCGCACTGG
>JAJPUD010024775.1:0-18345 GCA_023553655.1 Myrmecobius fasciatus
TCCCCCTGTTTTTACTCCTTTCCCCTGATTCTTCTATTTTCCCTTCTATTAGTTTATCCCTTTCTTTTCCTCCTTTCCCTCCCACTTCCCTCTAGCAACAGACAAGTTTCTATGTGAAATCAATTGTCTGATATACACTTTTAGAGCCCAACCTGATGAGAGTAAGATTTACACAATGCTCATCTCCCTCCCCTCTTTCTCTCAATTATATTACATTTTTTGCCTCTTCAAGTGATTTTACCTTGTTTTTACCTCTTTTTTTAAAGAGCCCAATTTTCAAAGGAAAACAGAGAACTCCTGGTCACTTCCAAAAAATTATTAAAAAGACCAATTTGGCTAAAATTAGATACCAAGAAAACTTGCTTCTTAAAAATATGCAAAGGAGAATGTTTGAGTGAAGGTTCTTCACAGCACAGATGCTGGGTCATCTTAGAAAAACATGGGTTTAACAGATGGAGAAAAGCTAGAATTAAACTACAGGTATTTAATGTTATTTTCCAAGTTGTGCTTATTTTAATTGAACATTGGGAGAAGAAGAAGGCAATCTCTTTTCTTAAAAAAAATAGATCTTTAAAAACTTACATTCAATGCAATAATTCCATTATATGAGTAATTAAAATTTCAAAGACCTGCAGCATTTTTCTGACTGAGAAGAATAGTTCATAAAAGAATTTAACATATTTCATTTCTTTTTTTACCCTAGAAGCATTTAGCAATATTCAGAACAGCCTTCTCATTCACTAACTCAATAGTTAAATGTAGAAAGCAATATAAAATTGAGTTAATGGGAATTGTTCACTTACTATGAAACCTACATTTTAATTTGGTAAACTGTTCTATTGCCTCCAAATATCATTTAAAATATATCCCTTTTGGGGGGCATCTAGGTGGTGCAGTGGATACAGTACCAGCCCTGAAGTCAGGAAGTCCTGAATTCAAATCTGGTCTTAGACACTTAACACATCCTAGCTGTGTGACTTTGGGCAAGTCACTTAACCACAAATGCCTCAGCAAAAATAAATAAATAAATAAAATGAAATAAAATATATCCCTTCTTATAAAATTTTAAAGAAAAATTAAGGAAGAATCCAGCATACTTTTCATCAAAGAAGTTTATCCATTTAGCATGCATATAATGTACATGATGTCTTCTGATACTTTGGTTCTCACAAATCTAGGTTGTTCCAAAAGTATTTGTGCAGTTTTAAACTGTAATATCTTTAACTTTTATTACAGAATTTAAGTTTTAATGAGTTAGAACTACACTAAGACTTTTGGGACACCCTGTAGAAGACAAAAATGTAACCAAAAACTGGATTTTTATCATCAAAGATTCTCGAGTTTTCAAAATGTAAGCTAATCTCCAAAGGATGATAGATTCAATAGCATTGAAATGTTTGAGGAAAAATATTCATGCATTAGTCTACTTGTGCAGTATTATATATACACACAATATATATTATAAACATATAATACATATTATATTATATTATATTATATTATATTATATTTTATTGTAATCTATTATATAGGATATATTTATGTATATTTATATGTATATATATATATATCACATATATTTACATCCATAAAAGTCTGGTAACCTATTTTAGAAGTACTTCATAATAAACTAAAACTAAGAAGCAATTAGCTTCATGCTTTTCTCAAGTGACAAATACATTTCTTTTGTGGAACACATCTTTAAAATGCAATCCTGGCAATAAACTTCTCTGAACTTAGGTAGTTGGTATAATATATTGCTATTGACTCTATCTAGTAAGAGTAGAACCTACCATTGCTCAAACTCTGTTAGTATGGTTTTTAAGTAACTTAGATCATTTCTATGCCATAATGAGGCATTGGAGGAGAATAATAGTGGATCATAAGTACATTTATTTTTGTCTAAAACAATAATTTCATTCTGAATTCTCTTTACCAAGGAAGAATGACAAATTTTTCTAGAGGCACTAAAACATTAAGTGACTTGTCGAGAGTCACAAATATATCTTTGCTTTCTCTTTTATAGGAACTAATATCTAATTTTATTCCACTATCCCCAAACCTCCCTCCAAACTTGTTACACACACACACACACACACACACACACACACACACACCAACAAATAGTAAATGATAAAAGAATAAGCAAACCTTGTTTCTGAAACAAAGCTTAAATATATATTTTCCTGATGCCAAAAGCTTCACTCTGTACACTGTTATACTGACTCTTCTGATACTAGGTAAATTCTCCAAGCCCCCAAGTTTCAAAGGGTCATATTTTTTTTAAAGAGTATCAGTGGGTCATACTGAAATTATAGTAATTTATTAGATTTTACTTTTATTCTATTACTTTCTTCATGATTTAAAGGACATTCTCCTTAAAAGCAACAGTACGATGGACGTTCCTGGATAAATCGATTTTTATTGACTACCCACTATTATGCTTGACACTCAAAACCAATTAGATGAATTTCACAAAAGTTCTTGATTGTTTTTTTTTGCTAAGGCAACTGGGGTTAAGTGACTTGCCCAGAGTCATGCAGTTAGGAAGTGTTAAGTGTCAGAGATCAGAAGTGTCAGTTAAGAGATCAGAACTGAACTCAGATCTTCCTGACTTCAGGGCTGGTGCTCTATCCACTGCACCACCTAGCTGCCCTAAGCTCTTAATTTTTTAAAAAAATATACTGTTTGAACTTGATTAATTCAATATGAATCAAGATCTGTATATATATATATATATACATATATATGTGTGTGCAGATAGATAAATATAGATTAAATTAAATTACTTAAGTGCAATGACCTTAGCTGTTTTTTTTTAATTAGAAAGCATATGTTTCTCTACCTCCCTCAAGGTGAGAAAATGTGATCATAATCCAATTAACTACAAAATCCTAGAAATGGAAATTTTGCCAATGTATTGCAAACATTTACTGTCAGTGCAAAAATAAAACAAAAATATCATGGTATATTTAGCTCAATTCATATATTATGGTGATTATGACAATAAATAATATTTAATGAGCTTACAAACAATGGAACACAAGCAGCAATATGACAAATGACAAATTTATCAAAACATTACTTTCTACAAATAAAACAAAACTTACAAGTATTTCTTGGTTCCTAAAACTATAGTATTTTAATAATAGCTAGTCTCTAAAAATATATTTTCTGGAAAACAAAGAAAGGTGAATTATATCTAATCCTATGTGAATCAAATGGTATATTATTATCTCTTTATAACAGATAAATAGTTAAATTCTGGTACAGAGATGATAAATAATACTATGCAGAGGCCACTGAGTGCTAGTTATTATGCTTTCTGAAATATTAAGGATCTGAATACATGGACAGTTGACAATAGATAAGGTACATACTTTCAATATGTAGTCACACAATACAATGGTAATGTTTATCCCATTTATATACCCTGGAAAAACTCAGAACAGGAAAGTACAATGGCTTTCCCACCACTCATTCTTTCTTAATAGAAAACTAGAGATGGTATGCCTAGTGGAGCAGTAGGAAAAAAATTATTTGGGATCCAGGAGTTTGAATTCAAGTCTTCCCTATGATATTTACTACCTATATGTCTTTAAGTCAGGTAGTCTGAATAGAATCCTTTTTTCCTCCCCTATAAAATGAGATGGGCAGGGATTGATTAAATGGTCTCTGATGTCCCTTCCTATTTTATGATTTTTTGGCTTCTTATATTATGCCTAGCTCCTACAAGTTATATTTCTTCCTTTTAAGATTCCATGTAAGGAAAAAAGAACAGCTTGAGTAAAAATAATCTTGAGGATAGATATGTGAGAGTTTAGACAGAATCCAGAAAGTAAATTTGGTTTACAATCCAGTCATCATTGTTCTCTCTCAACCCATTTCATTATCCTTAATGAATCCTTCACAGATAATTTACATTTGAAATATCCTTGCCATTTAGCTATTTAAAAAAGTAAACTACAGTTGAAAATGGATAAATAAATGAGATTTGAATAGCGATCTTTACAGAATCCAGAATCTTAGAGTAGAAAAGGACTTAATGGGCACTCTAGACCAACTCATTCCTGAAGAAGAATCCCAGCTTGTTATAAACTTCATCTACACAAAATCAAACCTAAATTGTATATTGAAAGAGGAAAAAAAGCAAAAACAAAAACAAATAAAAAAGGATAGTAATAAAAAGGGATTGTAGCATCAAGGCATAATGAATAGAGAGCCATCTCTCAGTCAAAGAGACCTGAGTTCAAGTCTTGCTTATTCCACAAAGTGATTGTGTAACACTGGGGAAGGCACTGAAATCAACAATATTCCTCTAAGAATGTATACAGCAGGTGTCAATCACCATGTATAGATAAAGTTTATTCATTGGCAGTTTCCTATACCAATCAAATCACAGACTCAATACAAAAAATAAAAAGATAATTAAGATACTTTAATAATTAGAACTATATTTTACTTCAAACAATTTTATTAAACATGATCAGATTCAAGATTAAATGTTAAATATTAATTTCCCACCCCTTGCTATATCTAAATATCATAATAAAATGCCTATGTTCTGGGATTTAGAGCTCATTTTTCCAATGGTTGTAAAAGAAAATAAACTATGATTGCAAGCAAATATGACAGCTTTTGCTTGAATTGTTTCCATTAAAGTTAGACTCTATGCCCAGAGGTCCAGCAGTTTTGCTTCCATTTATAAAAATGTCCTTCTTTTGACATCAATGTTTTGTTTGCAACCGGAAACATTCCACTGAGATTTGATGAATCTCATCTATGCTAGTTCATCCTCTCCGTTAAATACCCTATTAGAAAAGGTTCTTAGTGTCTGGAAACTGGGAGGGGCTGTATACAGGGCAATTCTAGTAGCTTAGATATTGCATTGGCACCTATCCAGTTTCTCTGCTAAATGCATAATTAAATCTCACGGTCGACATGGTGTGATTCATTCTCATAAAGTGTGAAAACAAACAACTGTGCATGCGCTGTCCCCAATTTCAAAATGAAAATACCCTGGAATCTTCCATTTCCCTCAAGTTCCAAATGCAATTAGGCCATTTTTTTAAAAAGATGAGTTGTCTTCCAGTTTCTACATGTTAAAACCAATCTGTCAGTTACAAATTGGGGATGGGGGGAGAGACTTGCAAAATGCAACATCTTGATTTTTATTCTTTATAATTAAAGGCTCAAATTGATGGGTATTTTTTCCCCAGAATTACAAAAATGTCACTGCTCTTTCATGCAAAAACTATGTTTATTTACCAGTTTACAGCCAAGAGCAAATGCTCATAAGTCATCAGGCCTTTGAAGTGTTGTTTTCTAATGCAAATCTAAAACTGGCATTGTAATTAAAGGCAACTATGATTCTGTTATGGGCTTAAGTCCATAAAGCTCCAAGTCACAGAAACTTGCTTTTAGATGATCAGTGCTTCCTCAGAATAGTCAGTAGGGTAGTAAAATAACATAGAATGTTAGGGGGGGAGGATCCAGTTGTTTAACTGCCCCATTTTATAGAAGAGGAAATTAAAATAATTTCCATGAAGTGATTCACCTGAATAAGAAAGTTGGGAAGTCAAGACTACAACACATCCTTCAACTACCAATTCACTGGGAACCTTAAAGGGGAAGGCAAACCAACTGATGAGAGTTAACTTCAAATAATCAACAAAAATTTATCAAATGTGCCAGTCACTGTATTAGGCACAAGGCATATAAAAAGAAAAATGAAATAGTAACTATCCTCAAGAAAGATACATTCTGTTGAGGAGATGACATGTGTCCAGCCTACCTGACCTTAGCATCTTCATTTGTAAAATGATCTTGACCTTCCACCGTTAAAACTATGATCTTAGGATGCTAATAAAATGCAAATAAAAAGAAAAGCAGTATAATCTCAAGAATAAAAGAAAGCCAAAACTAGGGGGAACAGAAAAGTATTCATGTAGGAGGTAGAAGCTAAGCACCTGGCAAAACTGTACTTTGAAAGCAGCAGATGGTGGGGCTTTATCACTTGATAAGCATGGAGCTATGTTCAGCTAAGGAATTTAGGGAGAGAAAGCCATGAAGGCAATCTTGGAGTGAGAGATTAGCCCCTCATTTATAGCAGCACTTTTTATAGTAACAAAGTACTAGAAATAAAATAGATACCCAACAACTGTAGGATGGTTAAATAAATTGCTGTATGTGATATTAATGGGATGTTACTTTGCCCTTAAAAATGAGGAATATGAAGAATTCAGAGAAATGTAAGAAGACTCAAATGAACAGATGCAAAATTGAATAAACAAAACTGCAAAAACAATATACTCAATGACTGCAGCATTATAAATGGAAAGAGTAGCAATAATGAAAGAAACCATATATTGCTTAATTATGATAAAGTTTGGTCCAAAGAAGAGATGAGAAAATGTTCTCCCATACCCTCTTTACTAAAGTAATATGGGTAGATATATAACATTCTAAATATGAACATATTCATGGGTATGTTGGCTAATTTCACTGAAATTTGCCCCTCCCTTTTCTTTTTCAATTCTTTGTAAAAAAGAGAAGAGAGAATACATGTGGAAGTGAAAGTGCTGTGAAAAATAAAATTCTTTTTTAAAAGAAACTTTAGTACCTGAACAGGCACAGGCAGAAAGGCTACATACAAAGAGAGGAGGAAAAGGTAATAAGAGAGACTATTTGCTGTAAGACAATTTGATTAGGATGTTTTGCAATTCTCAGTATGTGTCCTCTAGATGTGTCTCTATATTTTGCTGTACTGCCTTCCCTCTCAGAAACAGATCCAAGAAAATCAATGACTTAGATGTGTTGCTCCAGTTATCTTTTCTTTCTGTATCTACTCCCAGATTGTAGATGCCAGTAGCACCATCTTGGGAGGGGTCTTTGATAATTTTATCTCTTTAGGCTTAGTAAATGATTAATCCTTTTCTGCAGCTTCTGCTTGTAATAGTATTTGTTAAGTAGGGGCTAGGATTGTGAAAACATTTCTCTTTTCACTATATCACTCTTTCCTTCAATGTAGCATGTATTTTCTAGGTTAATGAAAAGAATTCTATATACATTGAACCAAATTTTCCTACTTCTTCTTTAAAATGGATTATATTTTGTGATAATTAAAATAAGTATTTCACAAAACCAAGATGAAACTATGGTCTAAAAAAGTCACGTCAGAAGAAAATTTTTAAGATGAATAAACAAATGATGTGACAATCTAATTAGACTATTTCCATCTATGAATATCTCCAGTGAGAAAGAGAGAAAAATAGAACACCAAGTTATCACTATTCCAAACCTAGGGTCAATCTGGACTTGAACTGTTTCTTCTTTTCATCTTATCCTCAAGTACAAATCAGATCCTAATCCCTAATAAGTATCCCCTTCTTCACCTAGTCCTCAGAGATACTTGTGACCAAGTACCTATTTCCAAAATCCTCTCCTCCCATGATGTCTTGTGCACTGTGTTTGGATAAATGCTTCCAATTCTTATATCATGAATATACTTCAGAACTAAGATCATACCCTGAACTCAGATCCTACCCCATACCTTTAGTTTTAGATCCTGTATGGAATATGGACCCTTCTTTAACCCAAAAGTAAAGCCATATATTTCATTGTTCCCAAGCAGTATTTCTTATCAAACTTTTGAAGTAAAGCTACCCAGCCTACAACTCAAGCTTATGACATTAAGACTGTCAACCACATTGTTGCAGCTCATGCATAAAGATTTGATTAGAGACTTCTCACTTGAAGCAGTGCTATAGTCTGTATTGACCTTTCACAAGAGGAACTAAAGTATTTATTATTTTTATTATTATTTAGCCCTTTACACTAACAAAGAAAATCAATCAAAATCATGTAAGTCAGCTCTAAGTATAAGAACTATGTATTTTGAAAATACCTTCAAAATAACATACCCTATACATTTTACTTAAATTATCAATGGGGAAAAAAGATGTCTTTTGGATAAAGGGGAAAAATTTTTCAAATCATTCCTTCAAAAGAAATAAAAAGTAAGAATTCTAAAGAAACATGAGAAATACAAATGAGTAAAATAACAAGAGGGAATACAATTAAAATAGCTTTTATTAACTAAAGTTAGACCAGATTAATAATGTCATCTCTCCAGTATCATATCTTTATTACTAATCAATATGATTCTATCAGCATTCAGTAGTTAAGATGCACCAAAAGTTTTTGGTCCATAAATAGTATTCAGGGCATCATAGAAATGCTTTGGATTTTTGCTGTCAGCATAAAACTGAATCTAATCTGCCTTTTTACTGAGATAAGAATACTTCATCTCTCTAAGGTTCACTTGCTCTCTACTTTTAGTGAAGCTAAATACTGCCTTCTTAGAGACAAACTATTGTGTTTTGTTTAGCATCTTCTGAATTTCCCCATCATTTTCATAAAATCAGTCCTGATATTTCAGGGCATTTTAGCTCAGAGGAGCAAATGTGCTAATGTATGCTGACTCAGCTTTCTTTAGCAATAAACCATTCATGACAGAAAAGCACTCTGATCTTGGATGTTCAATGATCTCTGAACAATCATTTTGCCTAATATTTTTTGTTGCATGATAATTTAGCTTGAAGAGGATAAGTCTATGATTGGTCCAGCCCTCTGGGTCACATATCACCTTCATTTTTCTTATATTCTGCCTGTCTCTTTTTCTTACAAGGATGAAGTCTATTAAATACCAGTGCTTCTTCTGAGGATGAATTCATGACACTTTGATGCATTTAGGATGGAAGATAGTAATGGTGATGAGAAAGTCATAAGATTCACAAGTCTTCAACAGTAAGTGATTTGTATTGTTGCTGTTTATGACTTTATTCCTTCTGAGCATTCTCTGCCATGTCTTATAGTCTGTCAGTTCTGGTGTTAAAGTCACCCAGAATTACAAACATGCCTTATTTCAGCACATTAATAATGAGGGTTTCCAGGTCTTCATAAAATTTTCATTTAATCTCATCAAGGTTCATCATGATAGGAGCAAATGCACTGATGGTGGTGGCTAGTACTTTCCTGCAAGTGATAATCACATTGTCATTAGCCTAGTATTCATTCTTTTGGGAAGGCATACACATCTGCCAGCTTCAAAACACTCCTCATCACAGCAACCACTCCAGAAAGTATGTATTCAATTCCAACTTCAGTACTCTGGTCTTCATTTGCCAGCCTTATTTTGCTCAGGGCTGCTATTGGGATATGGTACTTGTTGAGTTCTCTCACAAGACTTATTTATCTTTCAGGTCTTGTAGATTTCATGTTGTCCATGAATGTGCATGTGAGTGGAGTCATCTTCACATATTTTTTTACATTTTTTGGTTTTGACTACAGATTTGGATCCCAGCCTGGCATAAGCAGGGCAGTTTGGTGAAGTAGAGACTTTTGAGAACACCTTCTCTTTTCCCTTCTTTAAGTCAGAAGATGAGCAATGAGGTCCTTAAAAATAATAAAAAAGCTTTGCAGATACCCACTTTGGCTGTTGAATTCCTCTGCTATGTCAGTAAGCCTTGAGCCACCTCTATTCATAGCTCTCAGTGCATCTGCATCTGCTGCACTCAGCCATCATCACAGGAATTCAAGGTAGGTAAAATAGCAAAACAATAAGATAATAAAATAGTTAAATAGGAAAACATCAAAATAGTGGATGATGGCTGATGTTTTCACTTATACATGAATTGGATTAAAGTAAAGCAGAGTTTCACAATCATCAGTCTCACTCTCTCTTCCAGAGACATTGAAGTCCAATGGTGAGAAAAAAGTCAAGATGGCAAAGTAATGGCTAGGATATAGTAAATAACCTTGATGTCTTTGATGTTTGACTAAACTCTAAGTATTCCACAGTGCCTGCTTTTGCCATCTTCATGCCCCAGCTAAAACAAACTTTTATCTGCTCAATCCACTAGAGGCAGTCTTTACATGTTTGGGTGAGACATATCCCTACTCATTAATGGGTTTAAAGTCTGATTTAGCCCATCTGACAAGATGATTTTTATTAAAGTGTAGCTGCTGTGCAGGCTACAGTTTCTTGGAACAACAGGTAAGAACTGGTTGACAAGTGAACACCAGAGGTAGATGAGTAACCCTGAAAAGGGGTCACCAAATTCTCATACCAAAGATTCTAGTTCTCTCTGAAAACCCAATATATCTTGTATGAATGTATATTATATATATATATGTACATATATATATGCATATACATGCATATGAATGTGTGTATACACTAAATGATATAGTTTGTAAATTGTAAAAAAAAAAAAAAAACTCCAAAAAGACAATGGCAATATTATTGTAGAAAACTTGAACATTCCTTTGTCTGAATTGAATAGACTGAAAACATTTCATTTCCCACCTGATCATTTTGGGCTTCATTAGTTTCTCTTACCATATTTATTTTATGCATTTTTTTTCTTCTCCACAATGCCTTTGCACTATGTATGTTCCCCATTCCTTTTCAGCTTTCTTTTGCATATTGCCTTTTCTCATTAAATTGGCAGATCAATATGTTGAAAGACTTTGATGTGGTTTCTTTCTTCATAGGAGTAGGAAATTCATTATTCCATTCCTTTGGCCTTATCAGGAATTTTCATTTTGGGCATAATGATCCTTAACCCAAAATCCTTAGCCAGTGGATGATATTCTGTTAGTTTTCATTTCCACATTTATATAGTCTAGCACTCACTCAGAGCATACCTCAGACATATCATTCCATCTGAAAACCCTACTCTTGAAGCCTTTTCCTCAGTAATATCTGTCAGAATTTGTATCATACTGCCATAACTTTCAAGAACCCAGAGTTTCCCTCATATCCTCTTGCAGAAAAGAGATAGGCAAGTTTATCTACATTAGAATTAGTATGCTATGATGATAAATTTTGAATATTTCTAGTATCAGAGGACTATCATAATTAGGCAAAGAATCAGTTTTTTTTATTGTCATTAAGAAGATATCAATAAAAGAAACTTTTATTCAGAATGGGAAAAAATCAATGGGACAATATGCAGTAAGTATATAGAATACTGTAATTGAGGTCTCAACCTTTACTGATAGCTCTTCCAACTGAAATTACCTTAACTGGATGTATTTTGGAAAAATATGCATTCACTTCCAATTTTTAAATGGCTGATTGAATACAATACCATATTATATTAACTTGCCCCCAAGAGACAAAATCTTTCAATAAATGCTTCCCAACTAGAATGAATGGAGGGATTTATAGGAAATAATCAAGAACTGGAGTCAAACCAATTGTACATCAAGGGAAAGAATTGTTGATTCAGAGGACAGTTGTATTTTGCATCGGAGATCTAATAAAATTTTGTGTGGCTGCTAAGCTAAAGTTAATCATTTTTCATCATCTTTATTCAGAAACTCCAGAAGCTCCAACCACATATGGTGTAGGTAATTGAGCTGTTAAATTGGGTAGTGGTTATCTCTTCAGGAGAATTAATCTATTGTCAAATCCTTCCCTCTCCCTTTAGGTCTCTTAACCTCTTATATGCCATATTTTCTTTCCATACACAGAATGGAGGGTCTTATTGGCATATCTGTTTACAATAAATTCTAAATTGCATCATATCTTTGGGTGAACGCATTATAATCATTGAAAAATATTCCTGTGTACTTATTACAGAAAGGAGAATTAAAGAAAATTCTATGGTAGATTTGAAGATTGATTATCTTAATGGGAGAGGGAGCATCAAAATGTTCATTTGTGTTACAAAAAATGAGAATGTTAAATATTTGGAAATTGCAATGTAAAAGTTAATGTTTTTAATCTTCTTGAAGAAATTTAGTTACTTTTTTCAGTTTTAATGCATAAAGCCCCTTTAAGTCATTTTGTATGAATTTCTAGCCAAGTTTTGAGTCTTTAGTTTATCAGGTTAGCAGAGGCAAGGATTTCTTGAGACAAGAGATGCAATCAGTCTCAAATCTTTTTGAGGAAAAACTGAACAAGCTTCTTATTTGAAGTTTCTGGTATCTTGGAAATGCTACCGAGTAAAATAGAATGACTGCTCTGGGTGATTACAGCCATGACCTCAAAGCTCATCACATTATCACTTAGCAAAGTCATTTCCCACAATGTATTTATAGGAAATTATTGTATGCCTTAAGTACACTCAGATCAGAGGCTAGCAGACCTAGTTACTGCACAATATGCTGGCATATTTTCATGCTTTATAATATATTTCTATATCATACAATATTAAAATAGTTACATTTAAAAACTATTAAAATGTTATTGTATACATTTTATACATTCTACTCTATTTAAAAATTAAAACAAAACAAAACATTTCCCCTCATGTTGAGATGCATAGCCATTAATGTATTTGTTATCATTATGACTACAACCAAATGGCTATAACTTAATAAAGTCCTTCTCCAAAAAGTCAACCAAAATAGATAGAAGATTGGTGAATTTATGAGCTATAACTATAAGTTGTCACAACCTAAGGAAGCATTCAAGACTTGATTGCTTTAGATGGTTTATTTATATGCATATAGATATTTGTGTAATCTGGACTATCTGTAAAGCACATTTTAGTAGCTTGTGAACCCCAGGTTAGAAAAGAATGCAAACTCTGAACTTGTGGACCACTAGAATCTGACTGCAGTCCTAAACAGAGATAATTGGTTCCTGGATGAATGTATGACTAAGTGCTATCATGCCTAGATCATTGTGCATGAGAATTAGGATTAACTGCAGCCCACATGTAGTAGCACTGTGAATATTATATATATTTTTATATATAATTATTATATGTAATTATTATATATATATGCTAATAATAATATATGCTTTACCCTTTCTCTATAAATTTATTTTCATATCAGTAAATTGTCATGAGGTAAATTTGCTTAGCATGAGCATTGCTTCTCCTATAATCTCTCTTTTTTTTTTTTTTTTTTTTTTTTTTTTTTTGCCTTTTGCTGAGGCAATTAGGGTTAAGTAACTTGCCCAACGTCACACAGCTAGGATGTGTTAAGTGTCTGAGACCAGATTTGAATTCAGATCTTTCTGAGTTCAGGGCTGGTGCTCTATCCACTGTGCCACCTAGCTGCCCCTCTCCAATATTCTCTTAATAAAACCAAAGTGTTTGGCACCTTGAACACAATTTGAGGAATATAAACCATGTTTTCACTTGGAACTTGGCACCAAAGAGATAAAATTGTGATAGAACCAATAGTATAACAGCATCTAGGCTGGAAATTATCTGATCCTTGGCATTTAGTGGTCAAGCAGTTATTAGGTATTAGCAGGGACAATGGTTAAATCTCAGGCAATTTGTGAAATATATAAATACTATAAAGAATGAGTTGGGTACAGTCTCTTCCACCATCATGCAGAAACATCTCCAGGTAAACATGACCTGTTGTGGAGGGAGGTTTAAAAGGCAAATGACCCTTTACATGAATTGTCTCATGTAGAGTTGAATAAAGTTAATCACAATAGCAAGTTTAGTGATTAGGCCTGCTAATACAAAATGTCAATTGAACATGCAACTCTGAAATATCTCTGCGGTTAAGTTCATGATCTTTTTTAGTTTCTGATTAGGAGGCAGGTACTTGAAACATTTGGATCTAGTTTATTGATATCTATTCTCTGACTTCGCATTCAGATAAAATGTTATCAACTAATATGCCCTCTGTTATGAGAAAGTATTCAATCACCAAGTCAAGATACAGCCTTGTGCTGTACAAAACACAATTGCACCTAGAATGAACTGTTCAGATTTCTAAAATTCAATGTGTTTTAGCACCAACTTGGTCATATATTTCAGTTTTAGTGCTTTCTTTCATTCAAACATATACTTGAAACAACTTTTATGATTAAGTGGAAAATATTATCACAAATATATATATACTCACATATTTTTTCTGATGTTCAATTCTGCATTATCTGCTTTCTGGTAGATATTGCTACCTTTACATTTCATCAGAATTTCATATCAAACAACACAAAATGGAACTTGTCTTCTCTTCTATTCCCCAAATATCCTTGTTCTTATTGAAGACAACACCATTATTTTGGTCACCTGGCTATGAAATCTGTGTCATCCTTGACTTCTGCCTGCCTGCCTGCCTGTCTGCCTGCCTGCCTATCTCTCTCTCTCTCTCTCTCTCTCTCTCTCTCTCTCTCTCTCTCTCTCTCTCTCTCCTGCCCCTATAAATAAATTGGTTAGCAAGCTTTGGTCAGCCTAATTACTAATTTCACACATCTCTTTCCTTCCTTTAGTCACATGATACACAGAATTGATCAGGCCCTCATCACTCCTCACCTGGACTAATACAATAGGGTCATAATTGTTCTACTTGTTTTTTGTCTTTGCCATCTTCAATTTGTCCATTACATAGTCACCAAATTATTATTCCTAAAACAAAGATCTGATCATAAGATTATCTCATTCAAAAAGGCTCCAAATTGCATCTGGAAACAAAAAAAAAAATTCACCATAAAATTAAAGAACACTTATAAATCCATTTTTCATTTATCTTTCCAGATAGTTGCTATAACCAAACTTCACAAACTTTATGTTCCAAACAAGCTGTTCACCTATCAATCTACAAAAATAAATGGTGTTTCACATCCTATTCTCATGCTGCCTCCTATCTCTGTGCCCTCATACAAAGTTCCCCCTGTGCATAGGATATACTTCCTCATAACCTCTGCCACTTATCATGAGAGGCATGATGGCAAATGTTTAGCAATCTGCTCTCTGAAAAATAAAAATGCAAATGTTATATTTTAAACAAAACTATTAACTCTTTCTCCATAATTTTACTAACCCTTGATAATAAGCAAAACAATAAATAAAGCTCTAATGTCTACTGGTTCCCTATCTTCAATGTCTAATTGGAAATTCTTATCGATGGACTCTTGTAGTCATACAAGTTGACTTTACAGCACCAATATTTAAAAATCTTATATTAATTCAATGCTTATTCCAGATGTTATTTCTTATTGAAACCATTTGATCCCCCAATTACTAGTTGTTTTTACTTTCCCCTCTCTAGCTGTTCAATGTGTACTTACCTGTGCATGTGTAAGATATCTCTAGTAGAACACAAGCTTCTTGAAAACATAATGTTTCATTTTCTTTTTTGTTTTCCCAGTGCATACATTGCACATATCCTAAACATAGTACTTTATAAATATAAGTTAAGTGGAAAGGAATGAAATGTGTGTTTGGGGGAGTAGGTGAGATGTTATTTAATTATGTGTAAACAAGTATCTCTCAAGTGATGGAGCTCTAAGAAAAGAACCAGTAAGTTAGAGTCATAGAATCATACCAGATTTCTGACCCTGTTCATGTACATATGAAAGTATAAGAAAATAATGACACTTTCATTGAGATCAGGAAGCCTAAACTAGATATTTTGACTACCACATCACATTACAGATTCACTATGACCAATAAAAACAGAAATGATTATTTTTTGCATAATCCTTTTAAAGTTTCAAAGGATTTCATGCAAATAGCTCACTTAAAACTTACAAAAATCTTATGAAATATTTGTAAGGATGTTTAAAAACTGGTCCTCTAACTGAATAAATGTGCAATAAGCTACTTTTACATTTAACCTGTAATATAAATACTATCTCAATTGCTTTCTTAAGCTTAGATAATCAAAAATCTGTAAATAAAACCCTGACTTTTTAATGTTTCTCAGTTACTGAGATATAAATGCTCATACTAAATATTTATCTATCATCTCTGCTATAAAAGTTTGAACCAGCCCCTACATAGCTCTGGATAGATATTTCCGAAACCTGTCAATTACTGATAATACCTCTGTTTCATTGGCATTAATTAAGGCCTGGTACTTAGTGATTCTAGTGAAAGGGAGGGACATTGAGAGATCCTTTTTAAGATAGGTAACTTGCCAATAGATTTCATCATCACTTTCCTTACAATTAGGGTGGAAATAGGCGGAGTGAAACAAAATCCCCCCTATATCTTAGGAATGCTCACCTTATACTAGTTAAGAACTTGTTTGGGGTGGAAATGTTGAAAACAGGAAATGACAGTCAGATGATACAGGAGATAATGTTGAATTTAGAATCAGGAAAACCTGAGTGAATTCATAGCTTTCTATGGATTCATATTTTTGCACTTACTGACAAAATTCATTTGGGAAAAAGAAGTAATGGCATGGCATAGTTCAAACGCTGATGTATCTGCAGTAAATCAATAAGTATTTATTAAGCATCTTGTTAATAGGGAGTACTATGTCTGGGTTTTTAAGGAAAGGCAAAAGTCCATAACTTTGAGGACTTCACAATCCAATGGGAGAAACATCAAACAAATATGAACAAGTAAGCAAAATACAGGATAAATGGGAAATAATTGACAGGAGGCATTGGAATTAAGGAGAGTGGAGAAAATCTTCCTGTATAAAATGGGATTTTAGCTATTATGTGATAGAAGCCAGAAAGTAGAGATAAAGATAAAGAGCATTCTAAGAATGGGGGACTACCAGAGAAAATACCAAGAGCCAAGAGATAAGAGTGTCTTGTTGCTAGGACAATAAGAAGGCCACTGTCATTGGACCAAAGAGTACATTGTGGGAGCCAGAGGGTCTAATATAAGTTGCACTGAGAGACACTGCTTTGAAATCTAGAAAGATTCAGGCCATGGCAGGGTTGGAGGAAAGATCAACTCTAGCAACAGCATTATTGTGAATGACCCTGGACAGAGGGTTTTACTCACTCTGAGACTCAGAGCGAGTGATTTAACCAATCTCAATCTCAGTATGATGATCTGTAAAATGAAGATAATAGTTCTTGTCTCAATGTTTTTGTAAGATTTAAAGGAGATGTCACATGTAAAATACTTTGCAAACAACAAAGCCCCATATAAATGCTATTTTTTATCTGTCCCCTACCTTGAGGAAACATGCCATATCCAAGGAAAGCAGTGTGCAGATTTTCCTAACCCCCTCACTATCACCATCTCCATCAGTGTCCTGGAACAAAACTCAGATCTTCCTCCAATAATTACATTTTTAGCCAGGATTGAGTTAGGCTCAAGTATGGATTTATAATCTGGAGTCTATAGTTGATCTCCTAAATATTTTGTTAATTATTTCAATATAATAGGTTTCTTTAGTATTGCATGCATTTAAAAATCTTATCCTAAAAAGGGACTTCCTAAGCCTTATCAGACTGCCAAAGGAATGCATGACATGGCACACAAAATAATAATTATAACACCTAGTTAAAGGAAGAGACTGGATTTAACTATTTCACTCAAATGTTTCACTACTGCATATGACATTTAATTTTTACCATTTACCAGACAGTCCCATTCTTCCATCTAGCCTAAATATTTGTCATTTGTAAAATTCATGTCACCATCTCCTCTATGAAATGTGAAAGATGGCGATTGGTCTGCAAACTTATTGAACTTTCTCCATTTGCAAAGTCTCCTGTTACTCCTCTGTATTTTTTTCAGATACAACTCTCCTGTTAAATGTTTCTGCTGCTACCTTAGCTATGAAGTCTCTCATTGCCATCCAGACTCTAATCCCTCTTCTCCTCCATCCCATCTTTAAATTCCCTCTGCTTGCATAATCTTACTACAATACTTAGGCAATGCCATTATACAGTAGTTAAATTTTCCTTTTTAATTCAATGAACATGCATCTAATCAGAAAGTCTTTAGTGTCATAATACAAAAGTAATTTTTCTAGCAATAAAAATTAAGGAATTAAGTTTATACTTTATGGAAGAATACATTCATTATACTCCAATCTATAATTCTGATTTACATGAGAGTCCCTCACTATACCCTCCCTCCAACTCATAATTCAAACTCTGGCATTTCCTGATGCTTGCAACATCCTCTACATTTCATCTATTCTCTCATGGCAGAGTTTGTGTATTATGTTTTGGTTAAAAATACTGTCCCTATAAATACAAGTGCCATGTGCTATGCCCATATTCAATCATTCTACAATAGGAATAGCTTTTTCTTTGACCTGTGATCAATCCTCTCTTCTGTGAAGTGACCATCTGCACATTGTCCTGGAGTGAAGAGGGGGATTTATGTAAAGACCAAGGAAGGAATTGGACAAGGATCTGATTACATGAAGTGTTATGTTCAATATTTCCATTAAGAATTATATAGGGGGCGGAGCCAAGATGGCGAACTGCGGACAGCTTTCTCTTTGAACTCCCTCCCACATTCCCCCAACCCAGACAAAGTAAGCTTTAAAACTGGTTTCCGAGTGAGGTCCTCGCCAAGCATTTGGACTACAACGCACTTCTATAAAAGATCTACCTTGAAAGAACTCCGGAGAAGGTTAGCCTCAGGGGAAATC
>JAJPUD010024776.1:0-18345 GCA_023553655.1 Myrmecobius fasciatus
GGTTGGGGATGGGAGGAGGCTACGGCCACTTCTCTGGCTCCTTGGAAAGGGAGCCCAGAGGCCAGAGCAATCACGGGGAGAACGAGGAAAACCCCAGGCCAGGCCTCCCCTCCACCCTCGGACCCGGCTGTCCTGGGCCTTCTGGCCTTGGGTCCTGGCCCTGACGGCCACTGAGGCAGACACAGAGCCTGCCTCCCAGGGCCCCCAGCCACAGAGAGACAAGCAGCTCCCCCTCCTGTCCCCTCCCAGCGTCACTTCAAGGATCAAGGGACAGAAGGGGGTGAAGGTGTTCTGGGAAAATGTCCTCCACGTGAGGCTGAGGGAGGAGGCCTCCCAGCCATCAGCCTGAGGCCAGCAGGATGGCCGGGCCCTCGCCCGTCCAGGCCCACAGGCTCCTTGGTCCTCACCCACCCAAGGCTGCCATGCCCATGGACTTTATCCCCTCAGGCCTGCAGGTCCTTGGGCACCTCGCCCACCAGGCCCACCCGCTGAGTGCAAGGGAGGGCGCCAAGGGCAGGGCAACTTCCCGCGGGTCCCAGCCTCAGTGGCTGCCTGGATGGTCTCACCCATCACGCCTCAATGGCCTAAAACAGAGGCCCAGCCCAGGCGGGATGTCCCTAGGGCCCGAGGTGGTCTGAGGAACAGGGGAGAAGGGAGGCTGGGGGTCCTGGGGGAGCCGGCTTCCCTCGGAGACACCCTGGAATGAAGCAGGCCCTTCAAACAGACCACCAGGCCCTGTGCCCCCTTCAATTCAGTCGCCCCTCCCCCAAGCTTCAGGGCTAGGGGCACAGACATGGAGAGGAAGGCAGCAGGGAGCCCAAAGGGGATCCTGGTCGGGTCTGAAAGGCCTTGACACCCACCTTCTGGGGAGGGGATCCTGGGGGGGAGGGGTAAGTGGATGCCAACATGGGCTTCAGGATCTCCAGGGACTGGCGGCCCCCCGGGGAAAGCCCCAGGCTCTGGAGGGGGCCTCCCACCCACAAGGGCCTTTTGGTGCTCCGGGGTGAGTGGCCCCCGGGACCCAGCAGGAGAAGGCCCCACCAGCGCCTCTCACAGCCTGTCACTGGGGCATGGCAGCCGGCAGGGCCGGGGGGAGCCCCGCTGAGGAGCAGCAGATCACCCAGAGCCGGGCCAGCCCAGGCTTCTTCCCCTTCCCAGCCTCCTGGCTGCGAGAGGCCTTCCCTCGGCTGGCAGCTGCCCCCCTCCGGCCCCCGCCATCCTCCTGACCGTCCACGGCAGGCGACACGTCCCCTCCTAGCCCGGGAGGCTGCTAACTGGCCGGAGAGGGAAGGGCCGGACGGCCTGGCTCACCCACCTTCTTGTGCCTCTTGGCCATCCATTTGTCCCAGCTGTTGAGCATGTCCAGCCACTTGGACTCCCTCTGTCTCAGCACCTCCAGGGGGACTTCCTCTACTCTATGGCACAAAAAGCAAATCGAGTCAGAGCACGGCCACCGGGCCCGGCCCGCCCCGCTGCACCCCCGGCTGCTGGGGTCTTCGGGCCTGGCCACGGGCTGTCCCGTGCATGGGCTGAGCACACTGGACTTCCGTGTCGGGCGGGGGGGAGGAGTGAACGATAGTCCCCACAAGGATCCCCAAGTCCACTAGGGGAAGCCAGGGTACGTCGGTCATGCTGGCCCTCCTTCCCACCAAGGTGACCCAGGCCGTGCCTTGGCTCGTCCCTCCCCTCACAGGCCCCCGGCTCTGCTCCCCACTGCCCCCTGACTTCTCTCTCTCCTTTTGGGGCTCATGCTGTCCAAGTGCATTGCCCTCACACGTGGGATGTCCCTCAGATACCCCAACATCCCGATTCCTCAGTTTACTCAGGGCTCATGATCTAGTCAAGATCCGCTCGGTGTAACAGGGATTATCGCCTCCGATCACATCATCACCCACAAACATTCCCACGTTTGGAGGACTCGCACCCCTTTATCCCCCCCACGGTGCCCCTTTATCAGCATCTGACTCTCGTTAGAGAGACTGGCATCTCCCAGTGCTCACTGACTGACTGGTTCAGGCGGCCTCAGACCCGTCCCAGAAGGCCCAACAATGCGGGAGGACGGGCCGGGCTCGGGCAGGACCTGAGGCGGCCCCCCCAGCCCTTCTCTCCTTGGTTCCTTTGGCTTCCCAGAGTCCCACACACACGAGTATGCAGAGGAGGAGCAGAAAGGGGCGGCAGACGCTCCTTAAGCCAGAGGGCTGGCCGGCACCGCAGTCTGGGGGGCCCTCCAGAGACGGGGCTCGCCCCCCTGCCCTTCCGGATAGCTGACAAACGCCGCGTCCCAAAGCCGGCTCCAGGTCAGGCGTGGGAGAGGTCGAGCTTCCTCCCAAAGGCCTCGCTGACCGTCCCAGCGTGGGGCTGGTCCCAAGAGGCCGAGCGTGACCTCCGGGTCCCGCCGGCAGGCGCTGACACCAGGCCCGTCAGCTGGCCTCCCCACGTGATCTGGCCATATCTCTCCACACCATCTCAGCCCGGGATTTATGAGCTCAGTTCCCTTCCTCCTTCCTCCAGACTCTGGAGAGGGCTCGGTGGAAGAACGTTGGGCTCAAAATGCAGGATCCCCACCAAACCAGGGGCCGGTGCCCGCACCCGCAGGCCCTTGCAGCGCTACAGGCGGGGACGCGCAGCTCGGCAGGTGCGAGGCCCATCGGCCTCCGGGGACAGGGGACCCCGAGCCCCAGGACAGGGTGGGTCTGAGCCCTGGGCGCCGGCTCTGCCTTGCTCTCTGCCGGCGACTCGGCCTTTCCTGGCTGGAAAAGCAAAGCCCAGGCCCGGGGACAGAGATGGCAATGGGGAAGGGGTGCCCACTACCCCTTCTCCCCCAGACTGAGTGTGGGGAAAGGCAGGCCACAGCCCAAGCCCAGGGAGAGCGGAAGCGGCGGCCTCCTCACCCTCGTGAGCCTTCCAGCAGGGCCGAGCCGCTCCGCAGTGGTCACAGCCCTCTCGAGCTGAACAAAGATGGCACGAGGGACTGAAGGCACAGGAGGAGGTTCCCAGCCCCTCGCCATGCCGGCTCCGTCCCCGCCTCCCACACTGGGACACCCAGGGGGCCTCCGAGGAGCCGTTCCCAGAAGGCTCACACCTGCAGGCAGCGGGCAGCCCTCGTCCGGGGCACCCCCTCTGTTCTTGAGCAGCTCAGCACGGAGCTCGGGGTCAGGCCTCAGAGGTCATCGCCACCACGGCACCCAGGACCGCTTACAACACGCTTCCAGCTTTCATCCCCATCATCCTCTGCGGCGGTAATGACGGCACAGTCCATTTGACAGGGGAAGTAACCAAGCCGGGGTCCCCGGGGAGCCGACTGTCGGAGCCAGGAGAGAAGCGCTGAAGACCCAGGTGTCGACAGGCCCAACGTGATCATCAACGGTCGGGCAGAGGTGCCACAGCCCGTGTCACCCCTCGGTCACCAGAGCGGCCCCCCGGCCCAGCAGCGGCTCTGGCCTGGGACAAGCTTCCATCCCCTCAGTGCCCCTCAGCCAGGGACGGGGCTTGCTGGCTGGCGGGGCTAGACCGGGCACCCAGAGGCCAGCGTGGCAGCCCCAGGAGAAAGTGAGGAGCCACTCCACCCGCGAGGGCCTCCAAGCCGTGCGGGCCGCAGCTCCGACTGGGGCTGGAAGGTGGCCAGGCTTCCCTTCCATCTCCCCCACCTGGCTCTGATGAGCAGCAGCGCCAGCCACGACTTGGCAGGCCTGACCAGCTGAGCTTTGTACTCCCTTCTGCTGATGTGACGGTTTGTTTAATTACCTGGTAAAGTTTTACTTTTCGCCCCATGGCTTTGTGAGCCCCAGGGAAAGGCTGCTCACTCTCCTGTTCTAGGAGGGCTGAGAAGGCAGGGATGGCGGAGGCCTGGTCACCCCGGCTTCCTGGACCAGACAGACCCAGAGAGCGGGCGCTGGGGTCAGCTCCAAGCGCTCCACACCTCGCCCCCTTCTCCCCTCCTGAGCACACGATGGCCAGAATTTGCCAAAAAGGAGAAAGAGAGTCCCCCTGTCCCTGTGACGGGAAAACGAGCTGCCTGCCTTCTGTTTCATGTGTATTCTCAGGAGGGGAAAAGGAAACCCCAAATTTCATGCAAAGCCGGCCTCTAAGTGCGCTCGAGCTCCCTGGGTCAGCACAAAGGGTGCGCTTGATCCTGGCTTCCAGGTTCACCCCCTCCAGCTCCTGTGCCCCCGCAGTGCCCCCTTCAGCTTCTAGGAGGCTCCTCAGGGTCTGCCCATCCGCCTCCCTCGCTTCCAATCTGCAGGCTAAGGGCCGCTCCTGCTGCCCAGCTCTTGTGCACTGGGCAGACGTGGTACTTCTCTGGGAAGCCGCTTTACTCCCTCCCCCAAGGAGGACGGGGCTGGCCAGGCCCTGGTGGCCGGGCCATGAACATCAGCTTAAGTGAATTAAGCTCTGCAGCCTTGGTCACCTTTCAGGCTTACTCTGGGCCTCAGTTTCCCTGTCTGTAAAACAAAGGGATGCACTAGATGTCTCTCAGCCCCCTCCCGGTCTGGGATCCCGGGCTCCCCAGTCGCTTTCTGTCTGTGTGTTCCCAAACGATTCCCTTTTTTCTCAGGTTTTCACAGATCTCCCCTCGGCCATGCCCATCTCCTCCGTGTGCAGCCAGTGTCCGCTTGGGCCTCCCTGCCTCCACCTGCCCAAACCCTCTGGGGCGGCAGCAGGCAGCCGCACAGCTCAGCGCTCGGCCTCCCTGCGGCCCTGTTCCCGGCTTCCTGTGGGTGTGCCCTTGCACGCCTGGCTTCTCACATGTCTCACTTCCTCCTGCCTCTCTTCCCTGTGATTCTGATCCCCCAGACTGCAAGCAGGGCCAGCAGTTCATGTCTCTGGACACCCCCCCCCGCCCCGTCTCAGAGCAGACTAGTCCGAGGTCTCCCACCCAAGGCCAGCTGCCCGGGCTGGAGCCTTCAGCCGCTGCTGTGAGCCTGCCGTGTCCAGGCCGGCTCCAGGCCCCCCAACCCTGAACTGATTCACTTCCTCTCCTGGGTCTGCCCTGATCCCGCCCCCCTTCCCCGGCCCTGCCCGTTCCCGTCTCTGCAGCTCAGTGCCAGGTTTCAAGGGCCCCGTGGGCAGGGAGAGCTCCCCAAGCTGCCAGGCTCCCCCGTGAGAGTCAGGAAATCCTCACGGAGAAGGGAGAGGCTCAACAGTCTGGGGACGGGCACCCCACAGTCCCCGAGGGAGCCCAGGAGCGGCCTGCAGGGCCGGGCCTTCGAGGGCCCCTCCCCCAGAAGGCCACAGATAACGGGTCCCACGCCCTCTGAGGCAGCTGGGCTTGCTACAAGTGACTGGCCACTGACCCCCGCAGCCCAGGCCTCCGGCTTAGCAGGGAGGACCCAGAGATAAGGCCACCTCCGGGCCCTGTGGCCTTTAGACTAAAGGATGAACTCCCAGCTTGCTTCCCCTGAAGCTCCCGGGGCCACCCTTAAGGCCACAACAGGCAGAGCCGGGGGGGAAGGGGGGGCCCTTCGGGCTCCCTCTTTTAGCTCTGGGCCCGCTGGGAAAACCTAAAAGGAATCTGGCATCGTGGCTGGTCCTGGGCACAGGGAACGCCCCTCCCTCACCCCACGGGCAGTCTCCTTGGCACCCGGCCCAGCGCCTGCAACCAGGGGGCCCTTCCCTAAGTGGGCCTTCCCTGCGCCAACCGCGTCCAGTCTGAAGTCCTCTGCCCGCCACTCGGGGTCTCACTGCTGCCCCACAAACAACACGGGGACGAGGGCCGCCTCCTCCCCATTCACGGGCCCGGCCCCTGGGTAAGTCATCCGGGCTCTAGTTCACGCTGCCCCCTCCCTCATTTCCTCAGGTGAGACAGGGCTCCCTCCCGGCCTCCCAGCAGCTCCCAAGGCCCAGGCCAAGCTTTCCCATCATTCTGAGCGTTTGCTGCGGCCCCCAGTTCACCCACTTTCACAGAGGTCTCGGAGGTCAGTCCAAATGCACCATGCCCGGCTGCTCTGGCTCTGCCAGCCGGGACTCTCCCAGACTTGGCCGGAGGCAGAGACAGCGCTGCTCACCCACATAGCCCCTCCCTCAGCTGGGGCATTCTAACTGGGAAGGGTGACATCCCCCTTAGTCTAGAATCACGGCCCCTGAGCCCCGACTTCCAGGCCCACGGGGGGGGGGGGGCAGGAGCGCCAAGCCAGCCTCTCTGGATGGTCTCTGGGAGGACTCCCCACCATGACCCCTGGCTCTGCCCGGCAGGCCCGTGGCACACCCACAGCCAGAACACGACATCTTTTTCAGACCACACTCTGTCTGTTCTTTATGGTGCCCCACCCCCCTGCCCAGGCACAGAACCTCAGAACTTGGGAGTCTGGGATGACAGGACCGGAAGCAAAATTTGAAAGGGGCTGTCGTCATGGAGCTAGGAAAGCTGAGGGCCGGCAGGCAGGGACCTTCCCCCACCGACTCTGGCTCACCTCTCTCCTCCCCATCCTCCCTGGCACTTCCTGCGCAAGCCCGGGCTGAAGGCCTCTGCTCCAACTTCCCTGGATACCGCGCCCTCCATCACAGCCCGAAGCCTACTGACTACCGGACAAAATACAGACTCCAGCCTGGCATTCAAGGCCCCCTCCTGCTGCCAGGCCCACCCGGAGCTCCTCCAGCTGGGCCCACCTCCCCCAGGAAGCCTCAGACCCTCTGGATGCCCGCTTTCCGCTTTGCCCAGCCCGTCCTCCCCGTTAGGTTACAAGGCCCTCGAGCTCGGTGCCAGGTGAGGAGCCTCCTGCGGCCGAGGGAGGCCCTTCACCGGAGCCTGTGGAGCGTGTTTCCGGAGGCCGCGGACACGTGCTGGGCCTGGAGCCGAGAGGAGCCCCCGGGGCCTCAGACCCAGAGTGGCTGGGAGACCCTGGCCCGCTCACATCAGCCGAGCAGGAGCACGGCCGCCCACACTGAGGGTCGGAGAGAAGCTCTCCAAGTGCCCGGCCCCCTTTAAGGGGCCACACCAATGCCGGTTCTGCAGCCCCGCGAGCCCGTGAGCCCCCGGGCCAGGGCTGGAGAAACGGGGGGAGCAGGCCTCAGGAAGTGAGACGCAGCTTTCCAGGGCGGCTTGGCGCTCCGGCTGCTCATTTCTGCTTTGCTTTCAAAGGCCAACAGGAGGGTGGAGTCCTCGGAAAACAGGCTGACTCAGAGGCCGAGGAGCGGGCCCAGCCGGGGCTCCCCCGGAGGGAGCCGTACCGAGGAACCTTTCCAGAGCCCACCCCAGGAAGCGGGAACAGGTCCCGGGGAGTCCAGCACTGACCACCAGACCCTTGTCAAAGTGCCCCCACACGGCCGGGCCCAGCCCCCCGTGCCAGCCCTCCCCACTCTCTGCCCTGGCTCCCTGACAAGAGCCCGCGAGCCTAGGCCCAGGGCCCTTCCTTCCCTGACAAACAAAGGGCGTTCACGGACATGCTGGAGGGGAGCCACCGGGGCCGGCCAGGTGAAGCTCCCAAAAAAGCTCAGAGGGCACGGCAGCGCGGGCAAGGGAGACCTGAAAGCCCGGGTCCCAGCCCAGCCCTCACATCCAATTTCCTAGTTCCCTTCTCAGGTCTCCATGTTATCGGCTGGAGCAGGGACGGCTGCTTCCTAGGGACCCAGAACCGAGAACGGGCTTTATGTGGGGAGGGGGCTTAGTTGTATTTGCAGCCATAAGAGTCGGCCGGCGGGCACAGTTAGCCTGCAAGTCTTGGCTGGCAGGCGATCCCTAGGCTGGACAGCCCCGAAAGGCGCGCCCAGCTCCAATGCCCTTGACCCCTGAAGTCCCTCAAACCAAACTAGAGAAGGTGCTGGAGGCACCCACAGAAGGGGAAGGAAGATGGAACCCCTCGAGTGGAGGTGGGGCACAAAGCCCAAGCCCACGCCCACTGCCCCCTGGCGTCCCGTGCTCAGATTTCAGAAACGTCCCCCTGGCCCCCAAGGCACCCGGACCGACTCACCGAGAAAGGTCAGCAGCACTCCCCCTGTTCTCGGGACACCCGGGGTCCAGTCGGGCCGTGCCCAAGGGGTGTGGAGGACAAGGAGCCGAGGGAGAAAGGGACGGGCAGTTCCTGTGCCCGGCCTTGGCGGCGGGTGCCCGGCCTGCAATTCTGGCCTCGGGCACTTCCGAGCGGCGGGATGTGGGCAGAGGACTCCACTTGGCAGTGGAGCCAGCCATAAAATGGGCAGGAGGGTGCTTCTCCCTCACTCTTCTTGTGTGGGATGTGCCCTCACCCACTCCCTCACTGGCTATATTATAGGACTAAGTCTCCTTAGCTCCTACAGCACCTCCGGGACAGGGGGGGTCCCCAAAGGCTGGGCCGGCGGCACAAGCCCAGGCGGCTGAACCCTTGGGAGGCGCTGGCCCGGGTCTGCCTGCTGTCTGAGGGCCACGCTGGGGAAGTCCGAGGGAGCCATCGCCACAAGGAAGTGGGTGTCTGGGCCCCCGATAATTCAGAGGCCGGAACCTGAACCGGTGAAGGGTCCACCTCCACCCCCCAACCAAAAGAAGGGTTCTGCAAGGCCCGAGGTCAAGGCCGGCTCTAAACGGCGGCAGGAAGCTGTCAGCCCCACTTCTGGAGGCGGGAAAGCGGCGGAAGGCCAGGGGAGCTAGCCGGATGATCCGCGGGGAGGGCCGGGAAGAACTCGAGAGAGACTGGGTGGACTTCCTGTGACAATACGGAGGTGAAATGAGCAGAAGCGAGGGGGCAAGTCCCCCCGGGACCCCGGCTGCCTGCAGGAAGATGGCCGAGAGACGCCCAGTCTTTGCGGATTTAGTGGCCAAAGTTACAAGCTCGAGCGTGGACCGGGCCCCTCGGCAGAGGGGGCGGCCGACAAGGCAGGAAGGAGCCGGACACCCCCCCCCACGGCCAATGTGATCCTTCTGCCTGAAGTAATAACGGCCGGGTGGGGGTGGGGGAGGATCGATTTAAAAAAAAAAAAAAAACACGTTAAAGGGAAAAGTGCTTACGAAGGAAAACGGCAGCTGTTTGATCTAAGTCCCAAGACTCGAGGAGGTGGAAAGAACGAAGGTCAAGGGCCAGGAGCCCAAGGCAGCATGGCCCCGTGCCCAGAGGAGGGAATGGAGCCCCCAGGCCCAGAGTCTCAGCCAAGGTCAGGCAGTAAGTGCTGGATGGTCCAGGATGAGGACTCCCCCGAGGACCCTCTCCTGGGGGGCTGGAAATCGCTTCTGTCTCCGCTGCCCGCTCTCCCGAGCCGGAGGCTCCAGCTGGCTCCCTTGGCTTTCTCTGCCAAGTTACAAACACCCTCAGCTCGCGGGGTCTCCCCCTCTCGTCAGCCTCAGCCCAGTCCCTCAGTCCCCATTCCCTGTCCTCCTCCTCCTTCCTGGGCGGGTGTGGTCTCCCCACTCTGCTCCCTGGCTTGGGTCCCACCAGGGCCATGCCCTAAGGCAGGGAGGAGCAGGTACCTGCTTTCTCTCTCTGCCACCTGATCTGCTGGGCTAACCTGCTCCCAGAGGATTACAAAAACTCTCATCCCACACCCAAGCTCCCAGAGCCAGCAGATCACAGGAACCCCAGTGAGGCTGCCCAGCCGCTCAGCAACGTGAGACGAACACGTGGGGCTGGCAGAGCCCTGGGCATCCTGGAGGTGCCCAGGCCATTCTGGCAGCAGCACGAACGGCGGGCTCTCAGAAAGGAGCTGCCCCATCATCCTTGGCTGAACTCAAGTCCCGACTTCTTGTCTTCTTAGAATCCAAGGCAAGTGCCAAGATGGGACCTGGGGGTGACCAGGCTAGCCAGGAATGGGCAGCTAAGGCTGAGGAGGATCTCTCTGTGGCACTGGCATGGAGAAGGCAACCAGAGGAAGGAAGCCAGTCGCTGCCCAGAGGCCCACTTGGCCCCCTCCAATGGCCCGGCCGTTCCTCAGGCCTCGGCTCTCAGCAGCCGGAAGCCCGGCCTCCCACCTCAGTTCTTGCGGGCGTTCCAAAGGAGAGACTTCTCTGGGAGACAAGAGGGAGAAGCGAGGCAGGATGTCTCACCCAGGTCTTGGCTGAGGGAAGAACCTGGAGACGTTGGGCGCACTGGAATTCCCGGGGGGGCAGACCTGGAGCCTGACCCGTAGCTGCCGTCTCGCCCCCAAACTCAGAGCTAGCGAAAGCCCGGCTGGCACAGAGGTATACCAAGGGCCTGCCAGGGCCGGCGGTCGCTTACGCTGCAGCACATTTCAATGCGCCAATTCTAGGACATTGGTCAAGTACTTTGCCACGGGGCAGAATCTACTTGTGAGATGGAGCCAGGAAGGAGCCATCCTTAGAGAAAAAGGCTCATTTCGCCCTCGGCGGGACTAGTCGGGGAAGGCCGGAGAGGGGAAAGAAGTTCTCCAGCCTCCACAAGGGCTTGTGCCAAAGGCCCACAAAGGGCGGCTCTTTCCTGAGCCGAAGGCCCCAGCCACTTGCTGCCCAGGGAGGCGATGGCAGAGTGCTGGGGCTAAGAGAGGACCCAGGCTCAAGTGACATTGATCTGCCGGGATCCCTTAGCAAACCCACCTGGCGCACCGACTCCAGGCCAGCAAGGGGAAGCCACTCGCCTTTGACAGTCCCGCTCCCTTCTGACCTACCCATGGGGCGGGCACCAAGGAGCCCGGAGGAGAACCTTAGCACATGGAAGAGGTAAGAAGCAAAGAAAGACGCAGGATTTCCACAGATCAGAGCAAAGGACTATGGGCGAACCTCGCTACAGCAAATACAGTCAATCCCCAACTTCCAGGGGTGGGGGTAAAGTTCCTTGTAAAACAAGTGGAAACCAAGATTGCTGACGTATGGAATCTATGGGCCCTCGGGGGGCACGCTACCACAGAAAGTGCCACCTGCATGAGAGTGCTGCAAGGCTCCCCCCTTTGCAACAAATCAGTCATTCTGCTGGTACTTTTTCTAACAGCGTGACTGAGCGATAGCCCACATCACGGCAGCACGCAAAGTAAAGTTGGTCCCGTGGAAAACTGCGCTTCTCACTACTAATCCCTTAGAATCCCACGGCCTTTCATGCTAATAATAAATAAAACCAAATAAAAAAATCAATCAAGACCTTGATTTCAAACAATATTCACTTTTCGTAACACAGGAAGTCTACAGCACCATTAATACTCTACAGGCAATAAAGTTCTTAAAACTAAAATGTCCTGTGTGACCCTGGACAAGTCACTTAACCCCAATTGCCTCAGCAAAAAACAAACACTAAAATGTGTAACCTTCCACTGTGGCAGATGGCAAGGTGAGAGGGCACCATACAGTAATATAACTGTCAACCTTTCCGCCATGGCTGCCCTCTGAAAACCAGGAGAGATTCTGCTGGGACTTTAGTCAGAAAGGCCAAAATTGGGGAGGTCTACACAGGACTGAGAGGAGGCTCTGGGGGCATAACTGCCACATGCAACTTGAATTTTAAAGGCTTTTTCCTCTGCGACAGGAAGGGAGGAAGCAGCAAAGCATCCATGAGACACCGGCTGCTTGGCCAACTTGGGCACATTGTGCCTGATTTTTTCTTCGCTGCAGTCCCAGAAGCCAACGCGAAAGTGAAGAGGAGGCTCCTAATAAAATCACACAAATGCCTGAAGTCCCATGGGCGCAGAGGGTCGGCTGGCTGTCGGAAGCTCGGAGCCGAAAAGGCCCTTCGAAGCCCTTTCGTCCCAAGCCCACGTGAAGAGAAATCTCCATATTTATAGTGTCAGACAAGGGGTCATCCCGTCTCCAAGACGGCCAATCTACTGCCTCCACTCAGGACTCCCTAGCTAGCCTGCCAGTCTACGACTGCTTAGACTTCGACCCCAAACGAGGTCAGGACCCCATGGTTCAGGTGGGGGAGCTGCAGCAGCGATCCACTTTGCCCCAGATGAGCCCAAAGCTTGCAGACCCCCAGCCTGAGCAGGGCCCGAGGTCCTGGAAAAACACAACACGTAAAGCAGCTCCCTTCAGAAATATACAGAGCCTGACCTTAATATCAAGTCCAAAGTCAAGAAACAGACTGGAAAAACAAACAACATCCACTACAGAAAGGTCAGCAGTGTTCCAGACACAAATTCAGAAGAAAACAATGACTCCAAAAGTTCTACGAGCCAAGTAGCAAAGGAAAATAAATCCAAGTACAATTCCTAAAAGTGATGGAGAGTTTTATAAAAAAAAAAAAAAAAAAAAAAAAAAAGCTTAAATATAAATGAAATGAGAGCACTCGAGAAAAACATTGGGAAAGAAATGAGAGTTGTGGAAGGAAGAATTGGAAAGGAAATAGCCTGGCCCAAGAGGTACAAAATAATGCCCAAGCAACAACTGCAAATCAGAGTGGGCCAAAAACCAGCCAATGACTCTATAAGATTAGAAGAAATAGTAAAGCAAAGTCAAAAGACTGGAAAAAAAAAAATTGAAGAAAATGTTAAAGTATCTTATAGCAAAAACAAATTGAGGAGAAAAAAAATTAAGGATTACTGGACTCCATGAACGTCATGAGCAAAACAAAATCTGCAACACCCCATTTTTAAAAAATCTTAAAAGAGAATTGTCCAGATCTCTCAGAACCAGAGGGTAAAGTACAAATAGAAAGATAACCTGTCATTTATCTTCTTAAAAAACAAAACAAAACTACTCAATTCCCAGGAATATTATAGTCAAAATCCAGAGGTTACAAGTCAAAGAAAAAATACTGCAAACCTCCAGAAAGAAAGAAGTCCAGTCCCAAGGAGCCACAACCAAAATCACACAAGATTTAGGAGCCACAACTAATAAGTAATGGAGAGTTTGGAGTATGATATTTCAGAAAACAAAGGATATGGGCTTACAACGAAGAATAATTTACCCAGAAAAATTAAATATATTCCTATGGGGGGAAAATGGACCTTTAATGAAACACAGGACTTCCAAGCACTCCTAAAGCTCAAGGTCAAAAGGTCAAAAACCAGTAGTTACAAGAAATATATAAAGGTAAATACAAACAAGCTTGAAAAACTATTAAATCAATATAAGCATGATGATGTACATTTCTCCTCTGAATCCTGTCATCATCAGAGGTCACAGAAAGACAAGGCCTGGAAGTAATTCTAAGTCTTGATGATCTTAAGAGAAGAAAAGGAATACACTAGAGGGGAAAGGAAAGGAAGATTAGGGAAAATCAAGGTAAGCCAGTAAAAATCGACATAAATAAGGAGGAAAGTTGGGGAGGGGGGAGCAACTGATACTTGAATCTCACTCATTCTCATTTGAAGTGGTCAAAGGAAGGAAGAATACACACACACACACACACACAATACATTTCCTTCTACAGAAAAATGGAAGGGAAAGTTGAGAAGAGAGGAAGAGGAATTAGACGGAGGGGTAGATCAAGAGAAGAATTAATCTTAAATTCTAAGGATGTAGAAAAATCTCTCTTTTTGAGATAATAAAGAAGAGAAAATTAAGGAGTACGTCTGGACAAACTGAGATACAGAACGGTGAAAGGGTGTCACTGTGTTATAAGACATGAGAAAGGAGATGATTTCAGAAAAACCTGGGAAGACTTGGATGAACTGATGTGGAACCAGGAGAACAATTTATACAACGACCACAGTATGGTAAAGACGACCAACTTGGAGGACTTAGGGATTCTGATCAGTACGTGACTCAACTTGATGCCAGAGGACTAATGATGATACAGGCTACCCACCTCCTGATAGGGAAGTGAAATGCTCACGGGGCAGAATGAGCCAGATGTATATTTTTGGCTTGGCGATGTAGCCAATGCGGAAATTTGTTCCGCTTCACTATCCATGTTTGTAATGAGGATTTTGTTTTACTTTTATTTTCAATCGTAGAAAAATAAATATTCTTGAGTAAAAAATAGATATAGACAGCAGACAGATAGACAGAATTAGAAGAGGGGAAAAAGAACCCTGATCTTGGTTCTTTAGACCATCCCTGGACTTTGGAAATTCTTTTGATTTTCACATCAAAGGGTTCTGGGTCCTAGCATAAGGCACAGAGAGAAGGCAACAAGGTCTCACCTAAGCTTCTCCCTGCTTCTTTGACTAAGGTGGGCTCTCCCCTGTGTGCCCTGGGGCAGGAGGACTTTGGGTCCTGACCAGCCCCTGGCTTCAGTTTGGCACATTGGAAAAGTCCAATTTGGCAGTGTGAGTTTAGAATCTCAGCTCTGCTACTTGTGGGACCTTGAGGAAAGCTGGTGCCTCAGTTTCCTGGTCTGCAAAATAAGTAAATAAGAAATGTTGCACCAGATGACGTCCAAGGTCCCGTCCAGTTCTACTCTTGTGCAATTCTGAATCTGGGCGCTGTGGCTGTTTTATCACCACCAGGCTCAAAGAGCATTAAAACCCTCAGCCTGGCCCCTCCATCTCTTTCCAGTCTCATGGCGGCTTTGTCCCTTCCACAAGTGTGACTAACCTACCTGCTACTCCACATCCTTCACTCCACGTCTAGTCCCCTTGCCTTCCCACTCGACTGCACCCCCTGCTTCCCAGTCCTCCATCACCAAACGCTTATTGGGCATTTCCAATATGGGGGCAGCTTTCCACTTTACCTTCCCCTCTCCTTGGTCCCCAGGCCACATAGGCTGCTTTGGGACTGTCTGTTCCCAAAGCTTAGCTAAGATGGGAACTGCCGACTCATTCCTTCCAGTGAGATGAGGACCACCATCTTGCCTAGAGCTGTGTCATGAGGCCTAATCATTTCCAGATTTAACATCTCACTGCCTCTATGCCCCCCACGTCTCCAGCACTTTCATGTAACCCAAGTGTCTTGGCCCCTTCTTCCAGCCAATGAAACCTTGGACTCTGAGGCTTTTCCATCTGCCCTGTAGTTCAGCCCACCTAACAAATACTACCTTGGAATGGGAGAGTCCATTTCACTTTGCTGAGGGTACACAGCGAGTGCTTAATAAGTGCTTTTTAAGAGGCAGCTAGGTGGAGCAGTGGATAGAGCACCACCCTTGAAGTCAGGAGGACCTCCATTTAAATCTGGCCTCAGACACTTACCACTTCCTGGCTGTGTGACCCTGGGCAAGTCACTTAACCCCAACTGCTTCAGCCAAAAAAAAAAGGGCTTTTTAATTCCTCTCAGTCTGGGTCCAACAGACACCTCAAATTCTGCCTGTCCAGTCCTTTAGAAGTCATTCTCTTTCCCCGCTCCTCTTCCCGGTTTCTGCCAAGGGGCCACCATCTCCTTAGTCTCCCAGGTGAGCCAGCTCCACGTCCTCCTCCTCCTCAGAGCCTGGCTCTTACTCATCGGCCCCTGTCCAAGCACTTGCCCCATCTTGCCGTTTCCAACCCTGCTCTTCCCGTTCTCTGCACAGCCGGCCGGCCCCGTTCAGGCCCACACCTTTCTAATTGGACTCCCTGACTGAAGTTCTCCCCTCTCCCATCTACCTCCACACCCAAGCCATCATCAGCTGTCCTCCAGCTCCCGGGGTCATCGGTAATGTTTGCAGAGCCCTCAGCAGGCCCTGGCCCACGGGGGGGGGGGGGGAGTGACTAAGTAATCTTCCTTGTTTCCTTCCCACTCAAACTTGAGTGACAGCCCCATCATGCAACCCTCCCCCACCTCTACTCTCTGGTCCATTCGTCCCTCATGGCAGCCCACCCGCCGTCTTGGTGCGGTCTCCTAGTCTCAGATCAGGCCGGCCCTTGTCCTCAGCTGGCAGGGCCCGCCTCCTAAGATTACCTTTTATCTCCCTCTTGGTATCTGGGCTCCATCCAAATCAGGACAGCTTATCTCCTCCATTAGAGGCGGGCAGGGGATGGTTTTCAGGTTGTTCTTGGACAATCCGCGAAGGCCCCAAATAGGTGCTTACTAAATGCACGCCGAGGATCTGAGTCCCTGGCCAACACTCCCACTGTGACCCCGGGGGTTCGGCGCACAGCTCCCCAGGAAAGGCGGGAAGTCGGGGGAAGAAGGTCAGTGAGGTCGAGAAAGATCTCCCTCCCTCGCGTAAACGAGAGAGCGGCAGACAGAGCTCCTGGTGGATGGTGCGCCGAAGGAGCCGCGGAACATTTCCGAGCCACAGATGGTGAATGAGGAACTCTGGGAAGATTTTTGTGAAGTGAGGTAGAGGAACAAAGGACCCACAGAAGAGAAGTTACTGAATCATGAGAACAAACCCGGCCCTTGAGCCCGACGTCCGCCGAAGAGCGTGGGCCGCCGGGCAGAATGGAGCCTGACACGGTCGGCCCACTTGGCTTTATCAGTTAGCTTTCCTTTGCTAGGAGGGGAGGGCGTTGATCACAAAGGGGTAAATGAAGGCACCGGGAGAGAAGAGGAAGGGGCGAGGGAGGGCCCCTCCTTCTGGGCTCCCCGCTGCCACCTGCTGCAATTCGAGCCCTTTCCCCAGGCTCAGATCCCCCTCCAAGGGGAGGCTGCCCAACGCCATCTTTCTCTCCTCAGAACCCCCGGGGACACCTGGCCCCCCCACACACTTATTCTTTCTCCTGGGAGGTTCTCTGGCTGCAGGTCTTCTCTCCCTCAGGAGACTGCCTGTTAGAGGCCAGAGGCCGGGCTCTCATTCTCTGGCCTCCCTAACCCAGGCCCCAGGCCCCAGAGGGGGCAGATGCTCCCCACCCAGGTGTAAAGTGAATGGCTAAGGGGACAGCACTTCCCAGAGGCTCTCCGGGTCCTTGGGGAGGCTCTGGCCCCCAAAGGGTCTGAGCCTGGGCAGCTACTCTCCCCTGCCCGAGCTGTGGGAATGAGATAAGGCTCAGGGTCGCCCAGCCGAGGCAGCCTGGGAGGGCAGCAGCTGGCAAGCCGGCCCCCGGCCCTGCTAAGTGGGCTCCGGCCAGACACAGCCGGGGACCGGCTCGTCCGGCACGCTGCGACAAAGCTAACAGCCCCACGTGGCTGCCAAACCAGATGTTCCTCTGAGGCCGGAGTGGGGAGAGGACAGAGGGGACGGTGGGCCCACCAGCTCCCTCACCAGGGCTCCCCTCCATCCTCAGCAGCTGTCTCATTCCAGCTGTGCAGCCCCGAGCCCATCTCACGGGGAGACACCACATGTGGGGGCCGGACAAGGTCAGAACTTGGGCTGCTCTTGAGGGGCCTCCTTTCCCCCTCCATCAGGACGGCCTTCATAGGAAGTCTGCAGGCGTCTGATGGGGCCGCCATCTTGGACTGAGGGGGTGGGGAGGAACCACGGGCCAGCAATAACCTCTGGCCTCCACAGAGGCTCCCGATGCTGCCTAGGGCCCAGATCCCCAGTGACCCCAGCAGGAAGCAGGGAAACGAGGGAGAGCCATCTGCTGCAGGAGAGGAAATAGAGGCCGGCCCGAGAAAGCCAAGGCCGGGCAGGGCTGGGCGGGCAGGCAGGGCCAGGCCCAAGGGAGCCACAGCATGAAAAGAGGGGAGGGAAAACCCAAGACCAGGCCCAAAGCCTGCCCTCTCCCCGGCCTCCGGCCAGCTGCCTCCAGCCCTGCAGCCAAAGGGAGGAGTCTCTGGCCACAAATGCCAGAAAATACCCTCCCTTCTCAAAGGACAAAAGCCTGAACCCAAGGAGGGGCCACCTGTGCCTCTGAGCCCCTGGAAAAAGCAGATGACCCTGGGGTGCCCCCCCCACTCCAGCGGGGGTCATTTCCCCATCTCAGAAACCGCCAGGCAGCAATCGGCACTCCCCTCCAGCTGGACTCGGGCCTCCGTGCGGCCCAAGCCACGGCGGGGATGCGGGGGTCACCGTAGGAAGAAAAGCGGGGCGCGCAGGAAGTGAGAAGGAGGCTGGGCGAGGGGTGGCCCTGACAGGGTGCCAGCAGGGGAAGCTGGGGGAGGGGACTTCCTGTCACCAGAAGCACCCCGGCTCTGAGGAAGGTGAGGTACCAGCGTGCCTCGAAGCCTTCTGAGAGAGGAGGCACTTGGGAGATGAAAAAGAGGAGCCCAAAGCAGCCAGCACAGCCAGCCTGCCTTGGTCGGGGGGCCGGGCCCGGCCGGGAGGGGCACCTTCCTGGGGGAGACGAAGCTGCGTCTGCCTGGGGGGTGTGGGGCGGATGGAGAAAGGGCGTGCCCACCACGTGCAGGGCAGATAACAAGGCATGGGCCCGGCTGGGCATTTAACATCTGGGAGGGCGCAGGTGTCCTGTGTGAGGGGGAGGGCAATCTACCCGACATCTGGATGTCAGCCTTGGAGATCAGCTGTGCCTTTGAGGGGCTGGGCAAGAGATGAGGCCATGGGTGTGAGAGTGAGTGTCCTAGGGGAGGAGGCTCTGAAAGGAGGAGCACGTACGTGGTCACTGATGACGTGTGTCACGGAGTGGGGGTCATGGGGGGGATGGGAAGGTCCGGGTGGCTGCAAAATGCTGGGGGGGGCTGGGAGAGTGGGGGGCGGGGGGGAACACCTTGGTGGTAAGTGAAGGCGACTGAAAAGTTCACCTGGTGGAAGATCCGAGGGCACAGCTGGGGCGAGGGCTGGGCAACTTGGGGCTCTCTGC
>JAJPUD010024777.1:650-18345 GCA_023553655.1 Myrmecobius fasciatus
TGCAAGCAAACATCAATAGAGAGTGTGAAAATGCTATGTTGTGGTCCACCCTCAGATCCCACAGGCCTCTCCCTGGGTGTATATGGTTTTCTTCATCACTGAACAACTGGAACTGGTTTGAAACATCTCATTGTTGCAGAGAGCCATGTCATTCAGAACTGATCATCATATAGTCTTGTTGCTGTGTATAATGATCTCCTGGTTCTGCTCATTTCACTCATCATCAGTTCATGCAAGTCTCTCCAGGCCTCTCTGAAATCGTCCTGCTGGTCGTTTCTTACAGAGCAATAATATTCCATAACATTCATATACCATAATTTATTCAGCCACTCTCCAATTGATGGGCATCCATTCAGTTTCCAGTTTCTAGCCACTACAAAAAGGGCTGCCACAAACATTCTTGCACATGTGGGGCCCTTTCCCTCCTCTAAGATCTCTTTGGGATATAGGCCCAATAGAAACACTGCTGGGTCAAAGGGTATGCACAGTTTGATAACTTTTTGAGCATAGCTCCAAATTGCTCTCCAGAATGGCTGGATCCGTTCACAGTTCCACCAACAATGTATCAGTGTCCCAGTTTTCCCACATCCCCTCCAACATTCGTCATTATCTTTTCCTGTCATCTTAGCCAATCAGACAGGCATGTAGTGGTACCTCAGAGTTGTCTTAATTTGCATTTCTCAGGTAGATCTATACTTAAAGGAAAACCCCTTTAAGGCAGCTATCTGGAGAACAGGTTAGAGAGAGGAAGGACTTGAAGCAGGAAGGAGAATGAAAATCTCATTGCAGCATTCCTGTTGGGAAATGATAAGAAGGTGAACTATGGTGATGGCCAAGAAAGTCATGAGAAAGGGATGATTATGAGAGATGTTGTAAAATGTCAATGTAAAATGTAAAAGTAAAAAATAGTAACGTTTGTAAATTGATTGTATATGTTGGTGAGAGAATTTGAGAATAATTTCAAAGTAGCAGATCTGGGAAGACAAAAACCTAACCATTGCAAATTTAACTGGAAAGGCAGAAGCAGAGCCTAAGGACAAACCCTGGCTGTTGATTGCCCACTGTACTAGCTTGGACAAAACCCTTAAATGAGAGCAGGTCAAAATCTTACTCTATTCCTTTTTGGTTTGGGCAAATTGCTTTCTTTTTCTGGGTCTCAGTTTTTCCATCTATAAAATAAGAAGATTGGACTAGAAAAGGAGTTCTTAACCTGAATTGATTTCAGGAAATCTATGAATTTGGACAAGGAAAAAATGATTTTTAATGAACATCTACCTGAAATTTAGCATTTTCTTTAAGTGTATCTCCTTGAGATCTATAGACTTCACCACATTTCCAAACACTTCTGTGATACCAAGAAAGAAAGAAAAACAACAACCCTGGAATAGAAAATTGTTAATTTCTATCTAACTTGTGGGTAACAGGACTTATCTCACCTCCGGAGCTTCGATGCGCATTCGGCCAATTAGAGCTGGTCACTAAGAGTGAAGCCAGAGGAATGTAGATCATGGTGGTTCTTTATTCAGCCCCACATTGCCTCCATGGTGTTTTGCCAGTGCCTGCCTTTTTCCTTGTCACCAAGGCTTATATCTTCTCTCCTCTCCTAGCATCGGCTCCTAGGCCTGCCTCTTGCCCTCCTCGTAGTCTTGCCTCTCCTCATCTCCTGACCCCTCCTCCTTTCCTTCCCCCACTCTGAGGTCAAGCTCTTTGTCCATACGCCCACACCCATCATCAGCAATAGGCTTTTAAGGTGTGGTCCCCTTTAAGAGACGGCCAGTCATTGTAATGAAATCATTAATAGCAATCTCCCGCACGCCTAGGGGTCTCAAGGGAATCACACCACATCCTTTGATCCTCAATTCAAGGACAAGCTTCTTGCACAAAATCTTTTAGGGGTCCCCCAACAGAAAATATCTGAGATACATTCTATTCTGACAGGCTCCTGTTTGACTGGCTCTTTAGGTATCTTCATCATGGGAAATGGCTTCTGATCACCCCTTTCCACCAGCAACCCCTGGTCTTTAGGAACTTTTGTCCTTGTAGCACTTTAAGGTTGATACTGTTCTTTCCTTAAAACACATCTTAAGAGATTGATATTTTGTCTTTCTTCAGTCATTTTTCAGTTATGTTCAATTCTGCATAACTTCATTTAGGATTTTTTTTCTTTTTCTTTTTTTTTTTTTTTTTTTGCTGAAGCAGTTGGGGTTAAGTGACTTGCCTAGGGTCACACAGCTAGGAAGTATTAAGTGTCTAGGGTTGGATTTGAACTCAGGTCCTCCTGACTCCAGGGTTGGTGCTCTGTCCACTGCGCCACCTAGCTGCCCCAGGATTTTTTTTCTTAAAAGTATTTTCCCTCTTAATTCCAGGTCAAGACAATTTTTAGCATTGAAATTTACAAGATTTTGAATTCTAAATTTTTCTCCCTCCTTCCCTTCCCTCTTACTAAAATGGTAGGCAATTTGATATGAGTTATACATGTGTAACATTTCCATATTAGTCACAGTTGTGAAAGAAGAAACAGATCAAAAGGAAAAAATAACATGAAAAAGAATAAATGAAAAACGTATCTTCAATCTACATTTAGAATTCATCAGTTCTTTATCCACATGTGAACAGCATTTTACTTTGTGAGTACTTTGCATTTATTTTGGATAATTGTGATGCTGAAAAGAGTTGAGCCATTCATAGTTTATCATCATACAATGTTACTGACACCATGTACAGTGTTTTCTTGGTTCTGCTCACTTCACATGCAAATCTTTCCAACTTTTTCTAAAATCATTTCTCATTGCACAGTAGTATTCCATTATATTTATATACTATAGCTTCTTCCATCATTCCCCAATTGATGGGCATCCCCTCAATTTTCAATATTTTGCCACCATATCAAGGGCTGCTATAAATATTTTTATGATCTTTTTGGGATGTAGACACAGTAATGGTATTGCTGGATCAAAGGGTATGCACAGTTTGGTTGCTCTTTGGATATAGTTCCAAATTTCTCTCCAGAATGATTGGATCTGTTCACAATTCTACCAACAGTGCATTATTATCACAATTTTCCCATATCCTCTCCAACATTTATTTACTTTCCTTTTTTTGTCACAGCCAATCTGAAGTGAGATGGTACCTTGGAGTTGGTTTAATTTGCATTTTTCTAATCAAAAGTAATTTAGAGCCCTTCTTCATATGCCTATAGATAACTGATTTCATCACATGAAAATCGCCTGTTCATATCCTTTGAGCATTTATCAGTTGGGAAATGGCTTGTATTCTTATAAATTTGACTCCGTTCTTTATATATTTGAGAAATGAGGTAAGTCTTTATCAGAAACAATGACTATAAAGATTGTTTCCCAAGTTTCTCTTTCTTTCTAATCTTGGTTGCATTGGTTTGTTTGTGCAAATGCTTTTTTAACATAATATAATCAAAATTATCTATTATATATTTCTTAATATTCTTTATCTCTTGTTTGGTCATGAACCTGTAACTCACTTAACTTCTTTAGGAATTTGGATGCTACAGCATTTAGTGCATATATATTTAGTATTGATATTATTACTTCATTGTCTATGGTACCTTTTAGCAAGATGTAGTTTCTTTCCTTATCTCTTTTAATCAGGTCTATTTTTGATTTTGCTTTGTCTGAGATAAGAATTGTTCCCCGTTTTTTTTTTTTTTTTTACTTCAGCTGAAACATAATAGATTCTGTTCCAGCCCTTTACCTTTATTCTGTAGTGTTTCTCTGCTTCGTGTGTCTCTGCAAACAATATATTATTTCTGATTTTTTGATCCACTCTGCTATCTACTTCCATTTTACTGAAGAGTTCAACCCATTCATATTTCCAGTAATGATTACTGTGTATTTGCTTCTATCCTATTTTTTCTCATTTTTCCTCTTTCTCCTTTCACTTTCCCTCCTTGACAGTGTTTTACTTCTGCCTTCTACCTCTCCTGGTCTGCCTTCTTTTCTGTCAGTGTCTCCTCTCTCCCCCCACCACACACACACTTTATTTAATCTCCTTCCCTCCTACTTTCCTATCAAGTAAAATAGATTTCTATATTCAACTGATTGTGAATATTATTGCCTCTTTGAACCAATACTGACGAAAGTAAAGTTCAAGCAATGTTCATCACGCACTCTCCCATCTTTCCCTCCACTGTAATAGGTTTTTCATGTGAAATAATTTACTCTATTCTATTTCTCCCTTCTTTCTGTACCCAATGTATTCCTCTTCTCATCCCTTAATTATTTTTTATGTCATTCTCTCAAATTCACCTTATATCAGTACTCTCTGTCTATGTATATTCCTTTTAGCTATACTGTTAGTGGTACAATTTTTTAAAATTACAAGTATCTTCCCATGTAGAGATGTAAGCCATTAAGTTCCACTGAGTCCCTTATATTTTCTTTTTCCTTTTCCCCTTTTTAGACTTCTCTTGATTGAAGATCAAATTTTTTGTTCAATTTTGGTCTTCTACTTATGAAAGCCTAAAATCTTTCTATTTCATGGAATAACCATGTTTCCCCTCAAAGTATTATGCTTAATTTCACCAGGTAGGTGATTCTTGGTTGTAGTCCTAGTTGCTTTGACTATTTGGGGTTTTCTTGGCAGAGATACTGGAATAGTCTATCATTTACTTCTTTATTTTATTTTACAGATAAGGAAACTAAGGCAAAATAGAATTAAATAACTTACCCAGAATAGGCTAGCTAATAAATATCTGAGGCTAGATTTGTACTATGGAAGAAAAGTCTTGTCCAGCTACCCAGGTTGAAATTACAAAACTTGTCATCTCAATTTCAAAGTGAAAAAACTGAGGCTCAGAAAGATAAAAGTAACTTCCCCAATGAAATTAAAAAATAGGTGACAGTTCTCCAATGCAGACATTTACTAAGCCCCTACATGTGCTAGTCCTAGAAATACAAAGCAAAAATGAAAAATCAGTTTCTGTCCTCAAGGACAGCAAGAGGGGATACGGATAGAAGCAGATGAATACAACATAAATCTGAGGGAGGAGGATCTAGGCAGATTAGGAAAAACTTCTGCAAGATATGAGAAAACTCTTCCTCCCTCTCCTTTGTAGAGGTGGGGGAGGGAGAGAAGAAAAAAGTCCACAGGTGTGGGAACAATGCATAGAACTGTCAGGGGGGTCTATTTGTTTATTTTGTTGTTGTTGATTAATTGATCTTGTTGAATTTTTTTCCTTCTCTTCTTCCTCTTTTTTCTTTTTTGGAAAAATTCTTTGTTATAAAGAATGGCTCTTTGGGAGGGGGAGGGACACAGGAAAAATCTAGGCCATGTGAAAACAAAAGCTATCAATAAAAATCTATTTCTTTTAAAGGAAAGGCTTCTCCCAGAAGATGGAAATTAAGCTTGAATTATTTTAATTAATGGAAGGGGCTACATTTCAATCCTGGGGAACAATCTATGCAAAGGAACAAAGATGAATGCCAAGGTCAAGTTATACCGAGTTCAGGGCCACTTTGGCTGGAACACAGAGAGTAGGAAGTGGAGGAAGAAAAAGTACTAGAAAAAGTTCAGACTGATGGGCTTTAAATCAAGCTGAATGAGGAGTTTGCATTTTATCTGATGAGCAATAGGGAGCCACCAGAGTTTCTTGAGCAGAGCAGGGACATGATCAGATTTAGAAAGATGATTTTAGTTGACCTGTAGAAGAGAGACTGAAGCAGAGCCAAATACAAGTCTCAAACACTATTTTAAATGCTGGTCTTCTGTCTCCAGAATCAGAGCTCTTTGCTACACCACTGGCAGAAGTAGTATTGAGGAGTCGGGGCATAAGCAGCTCCCCCAAACCTGCCTTTCAGAAGGGAATAGGGCAAATAACAGCTTATATTTATAGAGATCTTTAATTCCCCAATCAACTTTCTTGAATTACTTTGATCCTATGTTACCAATTGCCTCTTAACTGGATGTTCCATTGGCATCTCAAACTCATGATGATCAAAACAGAACTAATTATCTTTCCCCTAAAAAGGTTATCTTCATTTTTAAGGCACCATGGTTTTTCCAATCAGCCTGGTGGTTCAGAGAGTAGGATCTAGAGTCAGGAAGACCTGAATTCTATTTTTGTTTCATGCACTTAATAGAGTAAGGTATGTCTGTATAATTTTGATGTTTGATTCAGGGCAAGTCATTTTAACTCTGTTTGCCTCAGTTTCCTCAACTGTAAAATGTGAAGAATATAACAATACCTCCCTCCCAGATTTGTTGTGAGGATTAAATGAGATTATATTTATAAAATCCTTAACTCAGGACATGGCACATTTTTGGTTTTTGTCATTCAATCATTTGAATTGTGTCCAATTCTTTGGGACCCCATTCAGGTTTTCTTGACAAAGACAATGGTGGGGTTTGCCATTTCCTTCTCCAGCTTTTTTTATAAATGAATAGACTGAGGCAAACAGGGCTAAGTACATGCCCAGGATTAAATGTCTGAGGCCTGATTTAAATTCAGGGGAAAAAAGTTTTTTTGACTCCAGGCCCAATCTTCTAATCTACTTAGCTGCCCATGCTACAAAGTAGGAACTACACAAATGGTTATTCCCTTCTGTTCCCCTTCCCTTTCCTCTCTTTCCTTACCCTCCACTACTTTCATCCCAAACTCTGTATCAATCTGTCCCAGGTAAGTTCCACTGATGTGCTTACTATTCCTCAAACTTCCCATTATATGTCCCACCTCCACACCTTTGCAGTGCTATCAACCTGGAGTACTTCTCCTCCTTATCTCTCTCTGTCTCTGTCTCTGTCTCTGTCTCTCTCTCTCTCACTTCAGCTGGCTCCTTTCAACTTTCAGCTCAAATCCTACCCTTTGTAGGAGGCCTTTATGGGTTTTCCAGATACTAATGTCTTCCCCTTTGTGACTCCTCGCTGTAGATTCTGAAAGAATCTTATGTGCACCTAGTTATTGATATGCTGCCTCTTTCATTAAGGACAGAGTCTTAACTTTCTATCCCCAGGGATTAGCACAGAGCAGGGCACAAAATCAATACTTAAAGTAATCATCTTTTCATTGACTGATTGATCACTATCTGTATTACTTCAGGGAATTCATTTTATTTCTCTGGGACTCAATTTTTTATTTAATAAATGAGGTTGTTGGTCTAGATAAACCCTGGGATTCCCTCTAGATCTATGATTTTATGGTCCCCATTTTACAGATGAAGAAACACAGTCTCTGAAAAGCAAAATGGCTTGCCTATGGTCACATGGCTACTCAGCAGTGGCTGAAGTACAGAGCAGTGGCTGGAGAGGAGCTCTTCGAAACCAAAGTTCATTTATTCCCAGAATCACAGAATATCAGAAGATATTGAAGAAATGGCACCTAAATTGAACTTTAGTGGAATTGATTTAATGGAACTTAACAAACAAAGAAGGGGGAAGAAAGGCATTCTAGGCAGCAGAGAATGATTTTAGAAATGTACATTTATTATTATAAATTATTTTTTTATTTATATTTATAAAATATTTAGGTTGAAGAGTAAAACATTGAAAAAGGATTAATATCAGATCCCTAAAACGTTAGGTGTCAAATTACAGAGGGCCTGAAAGGCCAAACAAAAAGTTTGACCTTTAGTGGAGAAGGACTAAAAGCTAGGGTTGGGATGAGAGAAGGGTCAGATCTTGTGCATTTGAGTGTAAAGAGATGCAAGACCCAAATCCCCTTCTCTTTTCCCCTCTCTAACCAGCTTCTCTTTCCAAAGTTGAAACAGTGGTCACAACCTACCCAGGTCCGTCAAGAACAAGCCAAACCAGAATAACCTCATTTTCTTTTTTTGACAGGGTTATTCAACTGGTAGATTGGGGAAATGTTGTAGACAGAGTTTACTATTATTTTATAAAAGCAAGTATTTTCAGGATAGTCTTGTGGACAAGATAAAGGGATGTGGACTAAACAATAATACAGCTAAGTGGATGGAGGACTCTACAAAGACTCATTGATGAATTGATGTTTGTGTTCAAAATACCACTAAACTATGAATACCCTTTGACCTAGTGATACCAGTACTAAGTTTTTATCACTCAGCCAAAGAGATTAAAGAAAGAGGAAAAAGACTCATATGCACAAAAAAATGTTTATAATATCTCTTTGTGGTAACAAAATAGTAAAGCTGAGGAAGTACCTATCAATTGGGAAATTGCTGAACAAATTCTAGTTTGGGAATATAATGGAACGTTATTGTACTGTAAAAAAGATGACATTTTTAAAAATTTCAGTGTACAAACTGATGCAGAGTGGAATAAGCAGAACCAGGAGAACAGCATTGTAAAGAAAAACAAGTTTGAAAGACTTAAGATCTCTGCTCAATGTGATGACAAACTACAGTCTCAGAGAATTATTGATGAAACCTGCTGTTGTTGTTTGTTCTACATTCTCCAAGAGGCCCATGACATCAGGGAGGTGATGCAAGTGAACTGGATTTGAGTGAGGGAAAGCTGTGCAAGGTCACCTGCCTCACTTTCCCCTCCATTGCCATCTGGATCCAATGGCACGAAATAGATCAAGATGACTGGAAAAGGCCCTGGATGAAATCCTATCCACCTTATGACACAGGGGTGATTCAAGGTAAAAACTGAGAAGACATTTTTATTTTGATATTAAAAATGATATGTCCAGTCTGAGAATGTGTTTTGCTTGACCATGCATAATGTTGCAAGGATTTTTTTTCTTTTTTTAAGGGAAGGGTAAAAGGAAGAGAAAGAGTTAGGGATAATGTTCCCCTCACCTCCCCCAATAAGAAGAGAACAGAAGGAAGACCAGAAGGATTAAAAAGCAAGCTGGACAGCAATGAAATTGACATGTTGAATTTATTATATATGTAAAAGGAAACACAAGCTCTATATACTAGAGATTCACAGTTTCATATGCAATCCACTCCATCTGTTCCAAGATGTGTATAAAATGCTCATTTTATTTGGTTTGTTAAGTTCAGGATTTTAAAAATTTAAGGCTAAAAATCTAAAGCTTCTTAGAAAGAGGTCTCTAGGAGAGTGCCCCAGGGATCCGTGCTTATGTCTGAGCTATTAGACATTTTTTATGACTTGGATGAAGTCACAAAAGGTGGATTTGTGATGATGAAAAGTTGAGGTACATGCATATCCAACATGTTGGACAACAGATTCTGCATTCAAAAAGATCTCAACAGGTGAGAATGTGATGTATTGAATCTAAAGAGATGAAATGAACAAAAGATGAAAATAAAATCTTATCCAATGGCTTGAAAAATCATTTCTGTAAGTATAGGATGGAGTGGAGGTATAGACACTAGCTCTTTCAAAGCAATCTGGAGTTTAAGGGGACCATAAGCCAATGAGATTCAGAATTGAGATATGGAAGCCAAAAAAGTTCAAGCAATCTTTGGTTTGATTGAGAGACAGTGTTTAGAACTAGAGAGATGAGAATTTTGCTATATTTATTCTACCACAGTCAGACTTCATTGGGGATGAAGGATATTCAGGTGTGAGCACCACATTTTGGAAAGACATTATTGACAAATTGGAAAGCCTCCAGAAGAAGATAACCAAGATACTTAGGAGATTGGAGATTGTATAAAGTCTAGTTAGGGGAACTGGGAATGTTTAGACAGGACAAGAGAATATTTTAGGGGAAATGTGAGAGATGGCTTTAAATGCATGAAAGTCTACTTTGTGTAACTTAATTCGACTCAATTTCATAAACATTTTAGTATATAGTTACTTTGTGCAAGGCACAAGACAAAAAAAAATAAACCCTGCCCTCCAGATGTTTATATTCTACTGGAAGAATGCAATGTATTTATTTGAAGGACTATGAAGAGAAGACAAAGTGCAAAGGAGATTGTGTTAAGTAGAATCAAAAGGATTTGGCAACTGATTGGATTGGGCGTCAGAGAGAAGAGTCAAAGATGATTAGGGATAATTGGAGGATAGTGGTACCCTCCTCAGAGAAGTCTGGAGGACTTGTGTGTTTAAAGGAAAATTTAGTGAATTCTGTTTTGGATTGTTAAGTTTGAAGGGCCTGTGAGATGTCCAGGTGGAGATGACTGGCAGGCAGCTGACAACATAAACTTAGAATTCAGGCAACATCTGGATCTATAAAGTTAGAAGTCATCTGCATAGAGATGATAATTGCTCCATTGGGAGTAGATGGGCTCACTAAGGGAGAAAGCTTAGAGACAGGTGAAAAAGGCTCAGGACAGAAGGATGGGAAATATTCCTCTTGGTCCCAGAGTAAAGAACTAGGAGCAATGAACAGGGGCTGGAGGGGGGAAATGGGAAGGGTTGCGTTCTGGAGAGTAAATTGGGCTCCATATAAGGAAGAATTTCCTTACAATGAGAATTGTCCCCAAAATGGAATAGACTTACTCAGAAAGTGATCATAATAATAAAAAAAATAAATCACAAAAAAAGAAAAAATTGCATTTATACAGTGCTTTAAGCTTTGCAAAGCACTTTTTTCTTCATCTTATCTTCATAACACCCCTGTAGTGCTGATATTATTATTCCTTTTACCATAAGGATGTTGACAGTCAAGAGGGATAATTTGCCCAGGGTAGCAAAGTTATCAATCCACAAGCATTTACTAAATACCTACTCTGTGCTGAGATCTGTGCTATTCACTGGAGATCAGAGGCAGAGGGGAAAAAGTTCCTACCCTCTGGGCAAATGACTGGATTCCAAAAAGAGTCATTGATAAATCCATAGTGAAAATACCACTAAATATCTATACTCTTTGACCCAGTGATATCAATACAACCAAACCAAAGAGAGCAAAGAAAAAAGAAAAAGACTCATAAACACAAAAATGTTTATAATTTTTCTTTTTGTGGTAACAGAATGCATCCTGACTGAAGAGATAACAAATACTTGCATATGCTATTGTTTATCCTTCTCAAAAAGGACCAAGGACAGGAAAGCTTGACTTGGTTAGTGAACTGATTAAGTCAGATAGAGATGTACAAAGCCATTGGTTTTCCTCCCTGCTCCAGAGTCATAAGACAAAAGTCAAGACCACTAGTGAGTGCCTGGGAGATATTTAGGATCACTACAAAAGGATTGGAGATAGTTTGGGGAAGAGGCACTAGGAGCTAGGAATTTCAAGATCATTTTTGGTGTCACTTTAGGATTCCAATCCAGTTTTTCTCCACCATCCCTCCGCTCCCCCCCCCCCCCCGCCAGCCACTACACCATGTAGTGGATGGAGGGAGTCCCTCTGTGGGGATGTCTAATTTAGAGGCTGTTCAGGTGCCTGTTGGACTAGATGGCCTCAGGGGGTAAGTCTGTCACTGTGTGTGTCAAAGGGCACCTAGGTGATAAGGAACAGGACCAGGATTCAAATCCATACCGTATGAAAGCAAATTCAGCACCCTTCATACTCCTAAGTGTTGCTAAGCTCAGCACTGTTTCTCTCCTTCCCTCCCAAGGGCAGAAGCAATACCTTGAGCCTTCCCTATAGCGTTGGTGGAAGGGCTGGGGGACTAAGAAAAACAGGAAATTGGGAAGACTCAGGTTGGCCAGGGGACCTTGGGAATGGGAGAGAGGGGTGTTGGTTGCCAAGGTAATGTTTCTCCTACCTTGCATCATCCTCTCCCAGATACACCAGACACAGATCTCTCTTTCCCCAGAGCCTGGCACAATTCTGGGAGGGGGCAGGGATGGAGGGTGCCCAGAGATCCTGGAGCACCATAATGAGCCATGTTTAGGAAGTTCTAGGGATCCAGACAGAAGGAGTTGGAGCAAAGGAGTGGACAAGAGGGAAAGCAGATAGGTTGAAGAGAAATCTGATAAGATGGTCTATAATTAAGTGTTAAACTGAGTGCTGCTGAGGCTCAAGTCTGGAAGCACTCAGAGAAGAAAAGGGTGGTGGAGAGAAGGGAAATCAGGAAAAGCTCCGTGGGGAAGGAAGGACTGGGAGTGTGGGCCATAAATCTGGGTAGGTATTTGGGTAGGTAGCTAGTAACTAACTACTCTGGGCAAAATAATAACATTGTGGCTGAAGTTTGTCTTCAAAATCTGAGCTATCCCTTTCTCTATCCTGCTCCATTTTGAACTAGCAGCCTTACAGAAAGAACACTAGGTTTGGAGTCTGAGAATATGTATTCAAATCCCATTCTCAGGGATGCTAGGTAAAGTAATTGAATGCTAGATTTGGAGTCAGGAAAATCTGAATTCAAATCAAGGATTGTTGTGAGGATCAAATGAGGAAATATTTGTAAACTAATTTGCCAGCTTTAAAATGCTATATAAATACTATCATTATCATTATTATTGCTGTTATTATTTCACCCCTAAAGTCAACAGATTCTAGACTAGAAAGCACTTTTGAGATCAACCAGTTCAACCATTCCATTTTAAAACTGAGACCCAGGAGGAAAAAAACATTTATTTAGTACCTACTATATGCTAGGCTTTGTGCTAAGGCTTTTCAAATATTATATCCTTTTTTGTTTAAAGTGATTTACCCAACATTACATACAGAGCTGGAAGATGTAACTCAGGTCTAGAAGCCCTAGCTCTGATATTTACTGCCTATATGATTTTGAAACAAGTTGGGCCTCAGTTTACTCATCTGTAAAAAAAAAAAAAGGCCATACTAGCTGAGCTTGCAGAGGCAAGTCTGGCTTGGTATCAGGACAAACTTCTTAATTATTGTTCTTGTTCTTCAATCATTTCTGACTCTTCATGACCTCATTTGGGGTTTTCTTAGCAAAGATACTGGAATGGCTTGCCATTTCCTTCTCCAGCTCATTTTACAAATAAGGAAACTGAGGCAAACAGAGTTAAATGACAAGTCATTTAACCTGGATTTGAACTCATGAATGTGAGACTTCCTCATCCCAAGTCCAGTATTTTGTCCACTAAATCATCAAAGAGGCAATGGGTTGTTTCACTTCCTCTCCTTGGAAGTCTTTAGGAAGAAGATAAATGACTTCTTGTCAGGGATGTTATAGTGAGAATTCCTTTCAAAATAGGAATTATATGCGGGCTTAAAAATGGATGGCCACTAAGGACCCTTCCAACTCAGAGATTCTGTAGTTCTGTGACCTCTAAACTTCCTTTCTGTGCTAAATCTGTGGTCCTATTGTAAAGAAGGATCTAGAGCATGCTCTCAATCCCCACTGGCCTTGGCAGGTCCATTCCCAAGATCTCAGCTGCTTTGGCCTCCTGTGGGATCTAAGGGTAGTCCTGAAGAGTTATGCCCCACTGATATGCTTTCCTCCAATGATTATGAGTTGATATCAATTATTCAACTATACTTAATTAGCTTCTAGAAATAAGCATTTAATACAGTAGTATATAGTTGCTACAAAAATATCCTTTCAAATTAGGGGCATAACCTCTCACAAATACATACAGAGTCCAGGGGAAAGTAGGCTAGAGCTTAGAATGCATAATGCTATGGCAAAAGGCCAGAAGGCCTTTTCTCCCATTTTTGAGATACTCATGAAACTCCCCATATGCATGTTGCTTTTTTTTTTTTTTGCTGGGCTTCTTTTAGAGCCTCAAATCTGCCTTTACTCACTACATCCACTTTATTCTTGGCTTCTGTAGCAGATGATACTATCAGCCCCTGCTGTCCCATGATCACTGCTAGGAAGACAGTGAAAATGTCCAAATCCTCTGGTCCTCTGGTATCCAAGAGGTTCTCTTCCAGAAAAGGGCATGTCGGGATGGAGGTAGTAGAGACAGATAAATGGAGGAGGGAGGGGTACAAATTAAATTTGTCCTCAACCTCACCTCCCCTACTCCTAAGAAATTAACTTTCTGGGGTTTAACCAGAGCACTCTTGGCTTGACCAATCCTTAACCAATCTATACACATTCTCCATGCAATATCACTTCAGTTGATAGAGGATTTTTTCTGCAATTAGTTGAAAGTCAATGATGGAGTGGTTCAAAAGAGATTTCTCTCCTGGTTACAGTATTAAGGCTCAGCATCTTGAAATTTACTTTAAATGATTTGACTGGTTACTTCAATTAACTCCCAGTTTTATATTATAATCACCTGATTACAGATCCTGGGTTTTTTTCCATTATGCCTGCAGCCTTCCCAAGAAAGCTCTGTTCATTTCCCTGAGTTTGAGGACATGCCCTGGGTTTTTACTTTCCCATAGCAGTTGTCTTCTAAGACTATCCTCCGATAGTAGAGAAATGTCAGATGTCAGAGTCTGGAAGAGCAAATGGGGAAGAAGTGGGGAAGCCTCCTCCTAATGTATCAGCACAGAGAATGGCAAGTTCTCATCAAAGGTATTAAACTTAGTACATATGTGTCCCTGGCACTGGGCAGGGTTGCATGTCATTTCTAGGAGGATGTACACATCTGACGAGGCTATTCCTAAAACATCACTCATTGAAATTTAGAACTGTATCTCAAGGGCTAATAAACTGTATATACCCTTTGATCCAGCAATACTAGGTCTGTATCCCAAAGAGATATAGGAAAAGAATGTATTCATACAAAAATATTTATAGTAGCTCTTTTTGTGGTGGCAAAGAATTGGAAATCGATAGGATGTTCATCATTTGGGGAATGGCTGAACTTGTGATTTATGTGGTACCTAAATGTAATGGGGTTCTATTGTGTGATAAGAAATGACAAGCAGGATGATTTCAGAACAACCCAGAACTGATACAGAGAGACATAAACAGAACTAGGAGAACATTGTACACAGTAAGGATCAACTGAGAATGACTTAACTATTTTCAGCAACATAATAATCTAAGACAATCACAAAAGATGAAAAATGCTAGCCACACCCAGAGAAATTACTGGATTCTGAATGCAGATCTGAGCATACCCTTTATATATGTGGCGGGGAGGGTTAGTTTGTGTTTTCTTTCACAACATGAGTAACATAAAAATATATTTTTCATAATTGCACATGTTTAACCTATATCAAATTGCTTACTATTTCAGGGAGAAAGGGAGAGAATCTGGAACTCAATTTTTTTTAAATGAATGTTAAAATTTGTTTTTACATGTAAGTGGGAAAAAACATTTTTTAAAAAATCACCACCTTAATATACATACACACACACACACACTTTGACACAGGTGGATACATCTAATTTTCTGGCTAATTAATGAGTAGAATTCTCAGTCACAGTCACTAAGGCAACCTGAAAAGCGAACTCTAGTCCCTGGGCAGAAAAACTACCTCTCATGGAAGCAGAAAGTAGTGATCTGTCAGGGAACCCCAATGGGAAATGCATCTTGGAAATATGGATAAAGTGTAAAAAGGATGAAAAGGATGCAGGTTGTGAAGAGCTTTGAATGCCAAATAGAGAATTTTCTACTTGATCCTGGATGTCATAGGAAGCCACTGGAGTTTATGGAGTAGGGGAATGATATGGTCAGATTTCATCTTTAGGAAGATCAATTTGACAGCTGAGTGGAGCATCAGCTTGAGACAGGGAGACCAACCAGCATGTTGTTGGAATAATCCAGGTGTGAGGAAACATCAGGGGTTGTTAAATTGCTATGTTCCCCCAAACCCAGTTCTCCACCACATTTCTTTATTTCTCCTAAAAGTACCCCAACTATCAGTCACTGAGAAATTTAACCTTAAAATTACCCAAGATTTTCTTGGATGACTCTGTATTTCCTTCTGCTTCATCCCTCCATACGCAATCAATTCCCAAATTTTGTAGATTTGATCTATATAATATCTCTCATATTTATTCTCTTCTCTCTTTTTCACTGCCCTCTTTCAAACTATTACGATCTCTCATCTGCAGTATTGAACTAACCTCCTAATTAGTCTTAGCCTTCAGCCTCTTCCCTTTCCAATCCATTTTCCACACAGCTATCCAATTGATATTTCTACAGATCTAATTTCACTCTCCTGCTAACAAAGCTCTACTAACTACCCCTTTCCAACCCTCTCTGGAATTTAAAGCCCTTTATAATCTGGCTTTCCAACACATTTTTCCATGTTAATCATTCATGATTCCCTCTCGTGCCTCTATCTCTCAGCCAAACTGGCATATTTAGTCTCCTTTACACATGACATCCCCTCCTCTGTACCTTTGCATAGGCTGTGCTCCTCCATGCTTAGAATGCCCTCTCTCTTCACCTCTACTTTATAGAATCTCTGTCTTCCTACAAAGCACAACTCAACTCTTCAGGAGACCTCCTTTGGACACTGAAGTGATTTCATGATTTTCCTTTCCCTGAAAAATTACTGTGATTTTCCTTTGTATGTATCTTGTATATATTTCTCTATGTATATATTGTTTTCCCTTCCCCACCATAGGATGTAAGCTCCTTTCTCCTTGAGGGCATCTCGGGCACTGAACCCTGTGTCTGGCACATTAATAGGTGCCTGTTGAACTGAATTCCTCAGAAAAATTTCTCTCCTTAGAAGTTGAGGCAGTGACGGTCCCTGGACTGGGAATCAAGAGAATGGAGTTTGAATCCAAATTCTTCCCCTTATTAACTGCATAATTTTAAGCAAGTCCTTTATCATCTCTGGGAACTGGACAAGATGATCTCTAAGGTCTAAGATTCAAATTTAACCCTAGTTCCCAACTATTTTATGGTTCCCAGTCTCATTTCTCTAAGAATTTGGAAAGGTCATGAATAGAGGTAGCCATTAAGTTCACAATACTAATTAGATGGTGGGAAGGGACATCTAGACTAAGGAAGCACAACACATCCTAACTTGGGAATTCACATCAATTCCTTTGAACCTCAGTGTACTAATCTGTGAAAATAGGTATAATACCTCTCGTAGACCTATGGTAAAAAAAAACTTCTTCAAATTTTAAAATAGTATTACATGAAGATATGAACTATTTATCAAGCCCTTTCTCTTCTTTGGGAATTCAGTGTCTTCATTTGTGAAACGAGAAGATGATTTCCCTCAAATTATTGTAAGAAAAACATTCTTTCAAAGCTAGCTAGGTGACGGCATGGTGCACAGAGCGCTGGATCTAGAGTCTGGAAAAGCTGAGTTCAAAAACCTGGACATATAACCTCTGTCTGCCTCAATTGTAAAATGGGGATAGTAACAGCACATACATGGCAGGATTGTTGTGAGGATCAAATGAGAATAATACTTGTAAAATGCTTACCACATTACCTGGCACATAGCGGGAGCCATATAAAGGCTAATTCCCTTTCCCCTTTTACCTCTCCCAACTTAAAGTCCATAGAAAGGAGCATTGTTGTTACTATGGCAGTAGTTGCTGTTGTTGTTATTTCAGAAGTCTGTTGTGTGTAAGCACACGCTTGTCCCTGGCTGTGCTTCTCTCCACACATGGACCAGGGCAGGAGTACTTAAGGGAGGAGGAACTCTCCACTGTTTCAGACACTCTCCCATCCCCATTTATGATACACACATTTCCAGGACAAGCTTCCCAGGGGATTTCCCTGGCAGGTCACCACCCTTTGCTTCCCTGAGAGGAAGTTTTTCTGCCCAGGGACCAGAGAGAACTTTGTGGGCTGCCTCAGTGCCTGTGACTGAGAAATCTGCTCATTAATTAGTCCCAGAAAATTAGGATTGGTCCTAAATATAGCTGCCCAATCAGGCTCCACTTCAGGAGAGAAGCCATCAGTCTGAACAGTTTTGTACTCTCATACACCCAGAGAGAGAGAGAGAGGAGAGGGGAGAGAGACACAGAGAGAGAGACAGAGACAGAGATGAAGAAGAAGAAGAAGAAGAAGAAGAAGAAGAAGAAGAAGAAGAAGA
>JAJPUD010024778.1:0-18344 GCA_023553655.1 Myrmecobius fasciatus
GATTCTTCTTTTTCATGATTATTGACTTGTAGTTTCCATGGAAACACTTACTTTTATGACTAATCTTGGTCTCTAGGAATGAGTCTAACTATCTCCTTATTAGTTATAATTGATTTGATATTTTCAAGGATTTTATATTATCCACTGAATTCTCACTTTGACACCTCAGTGTGATACAGAGGTGATTCTGGTTTCTCAAAAACTTTATATGATAGCAGCAAGCAAACTGTGGCAGGTTCTATTAAACTAACATTTCTAGCAGATTGAACTGTTAACCACTGACCAGGCTAATTAGCTATGTTCAGATAGGCTCATCATAAGGTTAGCTTCAGGGTTGACCATAACAACTCTCATAGACTGTCAAGTCATAATATGCATTCTTAGGAAATCTGTCAAATAACAATCATTTATAAAGTACTTATTATGTGCCAACTGTTGTGCTAAATATGTGGGGATACAGCCCCTGCCCTCAAATATTCTAATGAAGGAGACAAGTAAACAAGTTTACACAATACATATAGAGCAAATAGAGGAAATAACCTCAGTGATCCATGATGAATCCTTGAAGTATTCACAGGGTTATAGGATAAGAGCTATCTTATCCCCTCATTTTATAGCTGGGGAAACTGAAGCACAGAGTATTTAATTGAGCTGTCCAAAGTCTACATAGAGGTATAATTTGAATCTAGGTTCTCTAACTCCACATCCATTGATCTTTATATTGAGCATGTACATGTGGCTTGTCTTTACCCCTAATTAGCTTGTAGGTTCCTAGAAGCAAAGATCACAATTTTGTAAAAATTGCATTTGTAAGTTTCCCATTAGGTACACAATGGATGTGACTGACAATGTTTGCTTCTGGCAGGCATTTTTTGTGAAAGAATACATTTTAAACCACCCAGAAGATGGAGAGAAAATCACACGTTTGAGAGAACTGATGCTTGAGCAGGTAAGAAAGAAAATTGATACAAACTGCTTATTCATTTTGCCTATTGTTGATATGATGATTTTTAAAAATATATATAATATATATATATATTCCAGGATCTGTTTAGTTGCCTAGATACATAGGAGACAATCTCCATGAAAGTTCTAACCATGTTTTTCATCATGGCTTGATGCATAGTTCACAGGCTATAATCATAGAATAGAAGCTTTGGTAGACCTCACCAAGCTGGATAAGGCTTGGGTATAGGCTGATGAACCTATATGTTTACTATTGCAGGACAAGTTTAGCCCAGTTCAGTAAGACCTGTCACCAGAATTTTAGGCATGAAGAGATGGGATTTTTCTTGGTATGAGTAACTCATGAAATAATCTATTAAGACATAGAAAGGTTGCCATTTGCCTCAGGAGAGGGTTTAACCTCAGAATGGTTTATGGATCTAAGAAGCAGTAAAGTACATTGCTGTTTTGAGTCTTCCTAGTCACGTCTGACTATTTGTGACCTCAACTGGGGTTTTGCTTGCAAAAATACTGGAGTGCTTTGCCATTTCATCCTCCAGCTCATTTTACAGATAAGGACCTGAAGCCAACAGGATTAAATGACTTGCCCAAACTCATACAGCTAATAAGTGGCTGAAGCCAGATTTAAATTCATCGAGAGGAGTCTTCCTAGGTCCAGTTGTCTATCTACTGCAAACCTCGCTGAATATTTGGGGTACCATTTCTTCCCTTTTATTTGCATAGCACTCTGTCTCCACTTCCTCTGCCCTCTTCAAAGCAAAAGTAAATTGAATAATGATAAGGCTGAATAATCTCAATGGCCACATGTAGGAAAGGAAAAGGTTAAACCACAATGCCTTCTGAGACCCTCTCCTGATTTTGCTGCTATTATTCCTATGTAGACAGATTTTCAGTCACTTGAGTCCTTTGAATGCTTTGCTGTAGAAATCACATCAACCTTCCACCAAAGTAGTGGTTGTTAACTAGAGATCCATGAACTTACTCTTAAACTTATATAATTGGTTTCCTTTGCAATCCTTTACATTTTGTTTTATATATTTTAAACTTGATTCTGAGAAAGGATACAGAGATTTCACCAAACTACCAAAGGGGGTGCATGACAGAAAAAGATTAAGAAACTAAAGTATTTAACAACTTTTTTCAAATAGTCCCCCAAATATGAATTTTCAAAATTGTTTAATTTTTTTTTATAAAAGAATGGATTAACTCAATTGATTTTTGTTTAAAATATTACCTTTTGAGGAATGAGACATGTTTTTAATCCAGATATTCAATCCAGATTTCAATCCAGTTATTCACTGAATTCTCATCAAAAGGAATACCATTCTTTCTTTTTATTCTTTTTTTTTTTTGGCAAGAGAAAGTAGTTGAACACATTTGAGATATTTGTCTGTGAATTGGAAAATGCTAGGAAAACTGTAATCCCAATCCATTTGAGATTCCCTTAAACTTTGTATGCTACTATAGTTCATACTGGGAATGATAAATTTTATCTTCCAGGCTTCCATGTACTAAAGCTTTAAAAATAAAAGTGTAACAGTGAAGGAAATAATTGATTTTAAATCTTACTTTGAAAAAGTGTTCATTTGACCAGTTGAGCATATTTGAAAAATGATAGAATATCCTATCAATATCAAGGCAGTTCAGTATTATCCATAACTGTGAACAAAAGACATTATAATTATGTATTTTCATCTGCCTATTGATAGGCCTTTCTCATATTTTTTTTAAAAGATAGTAGAGTTGATCTTTTTTAAAGTAGAAAATATATATATTTATAATTTTATATATATGCTTAAGTAAATATATATAAACATAAATATATTATATATATATATATAAAATATAGGCATATGAAACTGTAACATGGTAGGTAAAAAGAACCTTCTTTGGAGTCAAAAATAGCTGGATTCAAGACTCACATCTGACACATTTTGGTCATGTGTTCTGGGCAATTCATCTAATTTACATTTCTCCAACAGCTCTCCAAAGCTATAAGCTTTGGAGAAGGTAGAGGTTTGCTTTGGTAGAGTTTCCTCATCAGAAAAGTTTTATGCTAGAAATTCTTAAAGTGTTCTAGATATTTCTGTGTCCCAGAGACTCTTTCAGGAGTATGAGAAGTCAAAGGTGTTAGCATAATAATATTAATAATACCAAGATGTTTCAATTTTTAATAGGGTAAATAGCACAATGTATAACCCACATAAAAAATCTTTGGAGGTCCTCAGTAATTTTTAAGAGTTTTTAATAAAGGGATTCGAAAAATAAGAAGTTTGAGAACTGTTGTCCCATTCCAATAAAATAACAGCTAAAATCTCAGTTCTACCTAGACCCATATATGGATTTTTAAACCAAGAGAGAATATTAGTTGCTGTTATATATTTTTTCATTTTTTTCCTTCTTAACAATTCCGAGATGGAAAGAAACTAAAAAAATGTTAAGAATCTGATGGTCACAGAGAGTGAAAAGTTGAGAACAGTCTTATCTTTCCTGTGGCAAGGAATGTCCAATGCCTTCCAGCAACTACTCCTACCCAAGTCTTTCTGCACTCACCAAAAAATAAATGTCCTTTCCCTCTTGACAGTGGTATGGGCTTATGTTGATTAAGATGAGTTGGGGTAATAACTCAGAACTATATTTCATTGATGAATGTTTTTTTTAATATTATTATAAAGGCACAGATTCTAGAATTTGGTTTAGCAGTACATGAGAAGTTTGTACCTCAAGATATGAGGCCTCTGCATAAAAAGCTGGTTGATCAGTTCTTCGTGATGAAATCAAGTTTAGGTATACAGGTATGTACACAAAAGGTCTCACAAATTTAGCCAAGAAGGGACAATCAGTCTCACTGATGTGAGCTTTTTGGTTAAACAACCAATAGTGACATCTTTTGGTCATTCTGTTATACTACATTCTTGTACAGGGGAAATCTCAGCTGTTAAGTCTTCTCACCATGTTCACATTTTTACCAAAATAGGGTGGGGGTGAAGGGTGCTCTTAATCATAATGATGCAAACTTACCTGAATATCCCCTCAATATTATGATAAATTTTTTACCTAAAACTGAAATTCATAGATAATGGATTGAAATGCTTTCTTCTAAGTTACTTTGCTCATTTGATTACAGTTCTAAAATAGCATTTCTTTTCCCTGACCTATCCTTAGGAGTTCCCTGCATGTATTCAAGCCAGTCCTGTCCATTTCCCTAATGGAAGTCCTAGGGTCTGTAGAAATTCAGCACCTGCTTCTATGAGTCCAGATGGTACAAGAGTAATTCCTAGACGTAGGTAAGTTGGAGATGATCTGGAACAGTTCTCTCATTCTTTATGGCATAATTTATCAAATACACTCCTCCTTAATGAAATAATTAACCTACGAGGCAGCTGCAAACATCTGTCAGTGGTAAAATAGCAACAGCATGAGAAATAAATAAATTCAAACGTTTGACTCTGCTTGGATAAATGTGAGATGACAAAATGTGATGTATACTTTTTTCTTTCAGTTTTATGCCATACCAGCATATGATAAAGTACAATTCCAAGACTGAGTTAACAACCATTTTTTCCCTCTGTAACAGTCCATTAAGTTACCCAGCTGTCAACCGATATTCTTCCTCTTCATTGTCTTCACAAGCCTCTGCCGAAGTAAGCAATATCACAGGGCAATCAGAAAGCTCTGATGAAGTCTTTAACATGCAGGTAATATCAGTTATTTCTTTGATCATAACTATACGTTCATTGTCCCCTTCCCCTCTCCCCCCCTACCCTAATCATTTTGTTATATCAGAAGTGTGAACATGAGAGCAAGCAGTTATCTTAGAGCAAGAATTAATAATAATGGTGATGATAATTACAATAATAACTGGGGACTCAACAACATTTTAGAGTTTGCAGAAGACTTTACTTATATTTTAAGGCCTTCGAACAGTATTGTTCTCTTTGGGATAATGGAAAGTATTTCTTCCAAAATTGCCCGTCTGCTGTGAGAAAGCATGTCCCTACAGTGAGGAAAACCTAATAAAGCTATGCCTTGGTAAGCTTGGATACCTCTTTATCATTTTGTTCTTTGGTGATATCTACACTAGATATCTCAGAATAAACTGGAAAGATGGATATTCTTAATATTTTAAGTGGTCTTTTTTTCACATGACAGAATTGGGAGTTGGAGGGGATGGGAGTTTCTATATGAGAAAACATCACAATGTAGTGTAGCCTTGTCAATTATTTATGTAGTCAAAGTTCATCAGTGTTGACTGTTAGCCTCTTATACATACATATATATATATTTACATATATATATGTGAATGTGGGGAGTGATGAAAAGATGTATGTACTGCAAAATCAGCTGCGTGAAGCATGACATCTGTCCCTTTTGATTTCTTTACCATCTGATCATGTGGTATAGTGGAAAACCCAATGGAATCAAAGGTTCTGGGTTCAAATCCTGGTTTTGCCATGTACTACCTGTGTGACCAAGTTAATTAGCTTCTCTAGACCTCAGTTTCCTCTATAAGATTAGAAGGTTGTTTCTGACTAATGAATAATTCTAAACTAATGAATAATCTTAAGAAATCCACCAAATTTCATTTTATAGTAGTTCAAAAAGAGCCTGGTCTAAAGTTGAACTTTGTACATTTTATGGGGGGGGGAGGAACTTTATCAATCAAATTAACAGCAGCAAAATTACCAAGAGAATAAAACAATTTTGTTCGCTTAAGCAGTTGAAACAAGTCAGCAGTACTCATGTACAAGCCCCAAAATCAATACAGTCCAAAACCACATAAGTATCTGCTGTGTGCAGAGCACTGTTCTAGGAGACAAACAAAGTTTTGATAAAACAAATTCTAAGCTAAGTAGGAATATCATTTCAGATACAATATTTAAAACACATTTTTATCAATTTGCAAAATCATATTTCATAAGGATCCCTAACAGACAAAATTTTGAACTATGGTATTAACATTAATGAAATTTCATTTACTTTAAAGTATTGAATAGTTCCTAATTCAAACTCCTTCCTTGAATAATTCTGAATTAATAACATTTTATAATATTAAAAGGGGTCTTTTCATTTAAGATAACATGCTAACTTTAAAAAAAAAATCGATAGTTGTGTTTAGTCTTTATAAAGCATTTCTGTATTTTTTAAAGCCTGTAAGCATAGCTTGATAACAACTTCCCATGTATTTCCAGCCAAGTCCATCTACCTCAAGCTTGAGTTCTACTCATTCTGCTTCACCTAACGTGACCAGCTCAGCCCCATCCAGTGCCAGAGGTCAGTGCCAGAGTAGGAGGTGGAAATGACATTTCCCAGATATCCCTTCATGCCCTAGTAAACTCCTCCTTCAGGACCCTTCACTCTGCAAGCTGCAGAGAAAATACGGGTCTTACTTCGGAGAGAGTAGGGAATTCAAGAAGGGGTTTCTCCTCTGAATGCATCCTAATACCCCCGTCCCCACCAGACTGACCATCTCGCCTTCTTTTTTTCCTTCTAGCCTCCCCTCTCCTGTCTGACAAACACAAACATTCCAGAGAAAACTCTTGCTTGTCTCCTAGAGAGAGACCATGCAGTGCCATCTATCCTACTCCCACGGAGCCTTCACAGGTAGCACTCATGGGAATGGGAGGCTTAGTTAACCAGGTGCAAGGGAAAAGGTAATAATCTAATGTTGGACTGCTTAAAACCACTGGTATTTCTCCAGAGAAGCTGACTTGAGCTTCTGTAAGGCAATGTCACAGGCAAAACAGGGTTGGAACAAAATGCCAAATTTGATTGCACAGAGTGTACAAATTGTATTCTCTCTGTCTAAGACCTGAGAGTTCCTTTTTGCTCATATTAGCAATCAAAATACATATAGTCTGGCCAAAAGGACATGGAGGGAAATAAAGGTTTTGACCTTGATTTTATCCTTCTTGTCACAGCCTCCCAACTTCATGCAGCTTTTAATGTTTTTAAAATGTGGTGTGTGTGTTAAACATCAGTCAAGGTGCCTTTCATGAATTAGAATACATCCAGAGGAAAGTGACGAAGATGGTGAAAGACCTAGACGATCCATAGGAACATGGATTGTAGACACTGGATTTACTGGGGGATATGATAATTATTTTCATTTGAAATATTTCCATAGCAAAAAAAAGTACTCTTTTTTTGTTTAGCCTCAAAGGACATCAGTGGGGGAAGCTGCAGAAAGGGTGCTTTCACTTCAGTGCTAAGAAAAAAGCACTAATAAATTAGAACCATTTAATAATGTTAGGATGTGTCTCCTCAGAAGGCAATGGGTTTTTTCCTTCATTGGAAGGCTTCAAGCAGAGGCTGGATGACCCTGTGTCTGGGAATCCTTTAGGGAGATTCTCGTTCAGCCATTGGTAAGCTTAGATAGCCTCTCAGATCCTTTTTGAACTCTTGATTTTAGCCTCATTTGGAAATACACTACTTAACTCTGTCTCATCAGATTTAAACAGATTAGAGACACCTGTGTTTGGCACCCTTTTTGCGACATCCAGAAACAATGGAGGTGAGGTCATCATAATTCAGGAAAAAATATTTTAAAACCCTCCCTCTCCTTTTTTCTTTCAATAAGTATTCTAGCCACGGAACTTTGGCCCTGGGGATAAAGACAAAATGAAACATTCCCTGGCATCAAGAAGCTTGTACACTTTGGGAGGCAAGGGGAGTGAAAAGAGAGAAATGTCTTTTCTGACTCTTTTCCTACCCTGGATATGAAGAAATGTTGGTGGGATTAAGGGACCTGAAGATAATTTGAGAGTTGTAACATGGTGAAAAGTTGAAGATCCATAATATCTTTTGTTTGGTCTTACAAATTATGTGGGAGTAAATTTCAACTCTGAACATATAGCAGGTAAAATATAAATAAATTCTAAATCATTTCTATCTTTTAATAGAAATAGTGGGTTTTATTTTTTTCCTTACATCCTTTTATTTTCCATATTATTTTCCCAGAGAACAGCAACTGAAAAGAGATATTTGATTTGTAATTGGTTCATTCGTGCTGATTATGTAATCTTCTTATAATCCCAAGACATCTCATCTGTAATACTGTGGTATCTCTCAGAAATTATGTCTGAGTACATTTGGCTGAATTAGCTAATCATTTTTATTTCCCTTTGTCATTTGATGTTGCAAGGGAATTTCAATGTTGTTCCATCTGCTCAAGGAAAATGCTGCCAACGTAAAGAACTCAGAAAGTCATGGATACTTGAAATCTCTTGAGTCCTTCCCCTGGTGAAATTTTATTCTGTGTTGACACAACCCAAAATTCCAAAATCATATCTTTTGCCATGTTTTATCTATTTTTGAGGTCATATATTCTAAATTACAATATATAAGCTTTCTAAATCTTTTGGAATAAAATCTATTTAATAAATATCAAAGCCAACATTTATCTTTAATTCTCATTTGGATTTTATTTTCTGTGGTATCATATACTCATTTATAAATTGTTCTATTGTTTAATCTATACTTAACATTGACTTAAAGAGAAATCAATTTATTTTTTAAATTTTTATTGATTTTCCTTTTACATTTTTACTAAATATTTCTTTCTACTCTATTACCCAGAGAACCATTTTTTTTTGTCACAAAGAAGAAAAATTGGGATCTCTTTTTCAACAGAATCTGAGAGTATATATATTGTTCTATACCCAAAATCCTCCCCCCATCTTTGAAAGGAAGGAGGGTCATTTTTCTCGTTTCTTCCTTACGGCTAGATTGGACATTAAAATTATATAGCATTCACTTCCATTTCAAAAATATATTTAAATGCCAATTTTGTTTCTATTTCTACTTAGACAAATCTAATTTTCCTATTCTGAAAACAAATGCATTATCTTTCATTTTTGTGTGTGTATGGGTTTGCTTTATATTTTGGCTTTTTTTCCTAAAGCATAACCAGATTCTTTATTTCTAGGTTCTTTGTTCTATATTTTAAATTATTTGGAATCAAGTTCAGTTGTGAAATTTTATATTCTAAAGAGTATTACAAGCCAGGATGTTCTATTGTGTTATAAAACATTAAATTATTCTGAATTTCCAGAGGATGCTGTTTAATCATATTGGGGATGGTCCTTTGCCACGAAGTGACCCTAATCTTTCTGCACCTGATAAAGGTGGGTCTAAACTCAGTTCATCTGCTAGAGTTTTTGTTTTCATTTTTAGCCCTTTAATGTATCTAATGTGGAATTTCCTTGCTCTTGCACTTAGTGAAATATTGTTAATAGTCAAAACTTTTTCTCTTTTGAGAGATCTACATTCATGATTGTGGTCCTTACAATTTGTTTTCATATTAAGGTTTGAATAAAAATATAAAGAGCAAGAAAAGCAGTCCTAGGTTGGTGGCTTTCTGCTGGTGCCTTAATGGAACACAGTAGAAAATCTCTGTTCTTTAACAACAATAAAAGGTTGCCAATTTGGCTACTCATTTGTGTAGAAAGAAAAGTAACTTTCTAGGTTGATTTCATACTTCCAATTCTTTGTCTCCATTACAAAATACTGTCTCCCAGCCTCATCTGTTGTTTGCAGTGACACTGGCTTAGTTCTCTGTGCAATTAAATGGTATTTAAAAATTACAATCCAGTGCATAATGAAATGTGTTCTGTCTGAAAGTGACTTTGAAAAAGAACTAACCACATTCTTAGTTGCAAATAGCATATTAGCATCAATCTGTACAGTATAGCACAGAATGAAATGCAGATTAAACATGTCCTCCTCATCTATTTGGGAATAAAAATGGCCTTTCAGCAAATCACCCATTTGCCTCTTTCAGGGTCAAGCTTCAAATGTGGAAGAGGTCCACAGGCAAATGAATCAAGAGCCTTTAATGGAAATGTCCTTGCTGAAATGCATTTTAATTGCCCTTCATTAAGAACATATCTCCTACTTTCATTTGAATGTACTGGCAAATGAATATAAAACTTTTCAGTACAAATCACAGATCCCTTAGGTCCTGACCAAGAAGAATTTAAAAGCTGAAAATGTCACTTTGATACAAATCCAATCGTGGATGCTGAAGGTTGAATTGAGAAATGTAAGAAATGTAAATTCCACTTGCAAAGTTATTTCAAAAAGAACTATGGTACTGATAGCTGTTTGTTCATTCTAATCCATAAGATTTAAATCCTTGAAGTTGCCAGGAGATGGCAGTGTCTGTATAGGCAGCTTCCCATTAGATCTGCTGAACTCGTTTTTGAAACCAGGTTGTATGTATATGTATGTATTCCATATATACATATACACATATATGTGCCACATAATGAGAGGGAGAGTTTGTTTTATTGCCATAATTTGAAAAATGCTTACACAAGATTTCAACTTCTTTATGGAAATTAGAGCCACTTCATCAGCCAATCAGAGAGCATGAGGGAATGAACAATAATATCCTTTTTGTTCACATCATCTCTGTGACCCATTGCAATTCATTTAGGAATTTTTCTGAAAGCACAGGGCCTAGCTGACCTCCAAGAGAATATAATACAATTATTTTTATTGTCTATCATGTTCCTTTTTTTAAAAATAGTATTGCCCACCAGTTGGGATGTTAGCATTTCACTGCTTCTCCTTTAGAGTACTATTTGCCAAGAAAGTTTCATAAGAAATCAAGTTTTAAAATAGTCTCAAGGATATGTCTGCCATCTGTTATCAAGCAACTAAACAGTTTCTGATTCTCAACAAGCTTCAATCCTGCCTAGAGTTAAGTAGCTCTATTGGATAGCTAAATTGAAATGAAGAGAAATAGTACCACCAAATTAAATGTCAATTGCAAATGTAAGTAGCCCATGAAATCATGGCTTGGTAGTCAATAGATTTCTTAGTGTTTTTTTGTTTTTGTTTTTGTTTTCATTTTTGGGTAGTTCTAACTTTCTCCTGGTTTTAAAGACTCATTGAATCACAAAGAAGAGCTGGAAACTTGTGTATTTCAGCTTTCTTATTCCCTTCCAGCTGTGAATCCCACCCCTAGCAGCTGGAGCCTGGACAGTGGGAAAGAAGCCAAGAACATGTTGGATAGTGGGAAACTTATATCTCCCCCTGTCCCTCCAAGACCCACACAAACTGGTGGGTATTTGAGCCATCACTTCTGTAAAAACACTTTTTACTAACCACTCCACCCTATTCTGAATTACTTAGAGAAAGGTAGATGTTCATTTTCTGAGAATGAAAACCTGAATAGGTCACTTGTTTTCTAATGTTCCTCCTTCTACTCTGGGCTCCTACTCTTCTTTAAGTATTGAAGAAAATCGATATTGGAACAGACAGAGAACCTTTTAGCCCAGCAGCATTCTGCTTCTGACTCATTCATTTGTAGGAAAGTGACACTCTCCATAATATCGTCGTCAAAGATTTAGAGATGTTACCTAACCTTACTAACTCATCTTCATCTCATTATCCAAGTGGTTCCTATCAAATTTGATGCTAATTCAGTTAATTTTTTCCCCTAATTTTATTCTGATACCGAGTCAGTCATTACAAAATAGAAATCTAGCAGTTATTGGTCAGCTACAAAGAATACTTTGTACACAGCAGGATTTATGGTTATAATAATAATTATCTATTTATTGATTGTTTACTAGAGAGTCCTTCTATCTGAGGTTTTATGAAACTTCATTTTGTTTGTTTCATGATAACTAAGGTTACACTTTGTTAGTTTTCTGAAATGACTCCCATAGCATCAGATAAATTCCAGAATTTTTTTTTAAGCAAACAAACATGATTTCATAGCCTCTTTGATCCCTCCTCCCCCATAAGTACTCTGCTCTTCTGTCAAGGCAGGAAGTCTCCTAAAAAAATATCTATAATAGGTTTTTTAAAGTGGCTCCTGTATGATTTAACAGCTAGACTAACAGCTTGTGTTTCTGATGCAGCAATCTATTGTCCTGCTTCAGGCTAATGCATAGGAAGGCCAATTTGAAAGTACAGCTCTAAAGATGAGTTTTTAGTCTCCCGAGAACTTGATTTTTCAAATAGGACATACATTAACTTCAGACATGACCTTCTTAGGGTAGTTGGAGGAAACTACTGGGAGCCAAAAGATTGGGAACTGAAGATTAGGATTTTCCCCCCATATCTTATACTTATTAATTCTATTTATATATTACCCATGCTAATTTTCTGAGAATCAGAAACTGAGGGCAGTTATTTTTTAATGTTCCCTCTTCTACTCTGCGTTCTGATTGTAAATCAGGTATACATAGATATACACATATATACATGCATATACATATTATTATCATTCATTCAAACTTATGACTATTGGTAGAATTACTTCTTTTGGTACGACTAAATAAATCACAATAATATTGTTACTAAAATGATATTTCAAATCATTTCAGCAAATACATTAAAATGTATTTATGATGTCTCCCAGTAATTTTTATTATCTCATACAATCCAATGGTCACATTTATTTGGCTTTCACTTCGGCCAGTGGACAACTCAGAATGAACCAGGGACTTCACAGGTTAGTTAGCCTAAGTACAGACCTGACCTAAGGATGTGAGTCAAGAGATCTACATTTCCTTTGCATAGATTGCTTATCTAATTTGTTGTGAAGTTTCCATTTGTGTTTGCTATTGTGGTGATCTATAGCTGTCTGTATTTCCTCTTTTAAGTCACTGAATAGTTTTGTTATAATTCACTGAACAGAGTATACTTAAAAGACCAGCTACTATAAAGTAATGTCTAACAAATACTTGAGTATAAGAGGATCTGACAAGTAATTGTTTGTAGGCCCATCATGTTGTATCAGACTGTGATTGTCCATCCACAATTAAATGTTGCAAGTGGTGGTTTGATCCAAAACTAAAAGATATCTGGGATAAAGAATCAACCTTAATATGGTTCTATTGTAAATATTCTTGTGAGTTGTAAAGAGAGGTCTGTCTTGCTGTGCTAGAGAGTATGAAGTATTAATTTGGTCTCAATTGCAGACTGTTTCCTGTGTACCACATCACATACACAATATGATTTTTTTTTAAAGTAGAAGAAAGCAATGTGATCAGAAATGCTAGTTGTTAATATTTTAGCATCAAAGGAGAATCTAGTTAGTAAAGAGACTAGTTCAAGCATTACAGTTTCCTACCAAGTTTCTGGTATTGATAGAATATTGCCATTTCATGTTTAAAAAAACTTAGAGGATGACGTGCAGTCCTGCCTGTAAATGTGTGAAACATGAATAATATGTATTTATCTTTCTTATATTTCTATAGTTGTGTGTTTTTTCTGTCTGTATCTCAGAAGAATTCAAAAGATGAAGGAAAAGTCATACTAAAGCAAAGGGATTGCTGATGATTCTTCTATAAGCTGCTCTATTTCTGGCCTGTGATTCTCCTTTACCTGTCCAGGCCACAATGTGGGGTGTCTAAGATACTATCATTTCATCAATGAAACACCATGTTTTCAGGACATCTAGCTTTTGGACTTTCATGAATGCAGTGACATTTTATTGGCAGTTTGTTAGTGATAACTGTAGCCTTGAAGTTTTGCATATGTTCCCATTTAGGGTTTATTCTAAGCAAATGCTGGTGTGGCTTAACATACTAACTTTGGGTGTGAGAAGAAGGAAAGGTTTTTTTTTGGTTTTGGTTTTTTTGACTCCACAAAAGTGGAGAGCTACTAGGAATGAATTGTTTGGCTTCTTTGAAATGAAATGAAATCTTTCTGTTTACAGCTTCACCAGCAAGACATGGGACATCAGTTTCTCCCTCTCCTGCTGGGCGATCTCCAATGAAGGTAGAGGAACCTGGTATATTTCTCGGGGGAGACAAAGCTTCACACCCCTACTTTCCCTCAGACTCATGACTCTTAGGTGTATACTGGAGTCTTCATCCTCAAGCAGATAATTTAGTTCAACAAACAGATATTAAATGTCTTCTAAAAAAACCAAAACACTCCTTATATTAAATGTTAGAGATACAAAGATGAAAAATGACAGTTCCTGCCTTCCAGGAGGTACTGTTTAATATGGGAGAGAAAGGGCAAGACAGAATCTTCATGGATACATGCATCAAGGTAGGAAAGGTACTCAAGGATGAGGGAAAGTTTCCTTTGAAAAATAACTTCTTCCCTCTTGGTTGTTTACTTCTTGTACAAAATGCAAATTCAAATCTCTGGCATTATTCTCCCAAAAGAGTCACAAACTGTTTCATAAGGTATTATAATAAGCATTGAATTATAAGAAATACATACATCAAGAAGACCAGCATTTAAGTTGAATGCAAGGGAAGTCAAAAGTCCCCAACCATCTTCAGCAATCTTGAAGTCAAATCTGAGTGAAAAACCAACATGAATTAGAAATTAGGTGGTGGTTCAAATCCTACTGGGTCCTTTTTTTTTTTTCTTTTTTTTTGAAAGGAATGGCATGTTGTGGTGTCTGTTTACTTTTTGTTACACATTATCCTCATCCATCTTAATAATGCAGCCTATGTTTTTTTTTAATCATTTGAAACAGCCTGCTGGCGTGTGAATTAGAAATGCATATTTATGATTGAAAGAGAAGGGAGCCCTGCTCTTCCAAAAACAGGGAAGAACAATATGGAAAACTTTCAAAAAGATAAGTTTGGATTGGGATGAAGACATAAGCTATTTAAAATGTCAGTACATAAAACATTTACTCTGGAAACCAAAAACTGCCTTTAGTCTCTTAGGACAAATTGAATCAGACAGTATACCAAATATAATCACTTGATGATATAAGACCTGAGTTTCAACATAATCGCCTTTTTTTTTTAAAGAAGCTATTGCAATAAAGGTGAGTATGAAGTTGAAGTGAGAATTTCAAGAGTTTTTGCACTTAAGTATATGAGAACACCATATCTCTTCTGCTGATGAGGTGTTTTGAAGCTAATGGGAAAGAGAAAACTTAGCCTCTCCAAACAAATTGGGGCAGGTCAAGGAGACACTGAGTCTTCTGCATTGTTAATAATGTCTGATTGTAGAAAGTAAGGGTCCTCAAAGCAAAACTGGAGGAAATCACAGAGAAGTCTGATTTCATTCTTATTGATAAACTTTCTACTCTTGTAATATGTTGGTGAGTTAAATGGTCTCATTATTTTAATTCTGAAGAGATATGTGTAGAATCTGAATCAAACTTTGAGAGCTAGAAGGTTTACAGGTGTTATTTAATGATAAAGTATGTATATATATATTTATATATATATATATAGAGAGAGAGAGACATGCATACACACATATATACAAAAAATGGTAGAGTAGAATTTTTTCTATATTTTTACATCAAGAGTAGTAATTCATAATATATATATTTCATAACATATCTCCCACTGGGACAGCCAATCTTGAGGGAAAGAGAATATCATCTTCATGTCTTTTATTTGCCCTATTACCTATTAGCAGAGCTGCAACATATTGACCCAAAATTTTATGCAGGCTTGGTGTGATAGTCATTATTTATGATGTCAGGAAAAGTTCTGAATTTTAATTCTGCCTCAGATAGTTCCTAGCTATACATTCCTGGGGGTGTTACTTAATCATTGTTTCTTTTTTTTTTATTAAAAGCTTTTTATTTACAAAACATATGAGTGATTTTTCTACATTGACCTTTGCAAAACTTTTTTTTGTTCCAAGCTTTTCCCTCCTTCCCCCTACCCCCCATCCCTAAATGACAGGTAATCTAATACATGCTAAATGTTAAATTATATAATCATTGTTTCTTTAGCTGTAAAAATGGAGGTACCTACCTCACAGAAATGTCACGAGGACTGAATGTATTAACTTATGCAAAACCTTAAAGCCTTATATAAATATGATTTTGTCCTGGTTTCAAGTCCTTTCTTTGACATCTCATTGCCATAGGATGGTAATACCTGTGGTACCTACATGAATTTGGCTATTGTAATATACTCATTAAGTGATTCTCAAATTTTAAATAACTTCATCAATGCAGTTTGTTTTATCATCATTCTCATTAATATAAAAGTACTTTATGTATTATGTCATTTGAATTCCATGATACAGGTAGTTAAATCTTATTATCCCTATTTTATAGATGAAGATACTTAAGGTCCCAGGTTAAAGGACTTGCCCAATGTCATACCAGTTATTAAATGACTAATACTCACACCCATCTCTTCTATCTCCAAGACTGATATTTTAGCCTTGATGTCATGCTGTTGCTTATAAGAAATATTTTGGACAAATCCTTACAAATAAAATGAATCCATGGAAAGATTACCTAAGCTACAGCATGGACAACATCTCTGGAATAGCAAAAGATATCTGAACAAATGTATTTTTATTGACCACAGGCATGTTGACATATGTTAGACTTACTTAAATAAGGAGAAAATGTGTAAAGAACAGGCCTGAAATCTATATAAAAATGCCATATATAAAAATATCATGTGTTCTCACTCCATAATTCCATTAGAGGGCACACTGTTACCAAGTTAAAACAATCTGAGTATAAGAATCGGGTCCTAATGACTAGTATTATTCCACCAGGGATTTAAGATAGATATATTGTGGTGACAAAGCCATGAATTTGGATCTTTTAAAGAGATAGTCTTAGGACTTGATATGTATGTTGGGTATCATATTCCCTGCCTTCTCACTGGGTAGGGAAGGAGGTAAAGGAATTTAGAGAATTTGGAACTGAAAAAAAATTTTTTAATTCAAAAAGAATATATAATTATATAAATTGCCTAGAATTGGAGTTTTGGTACTGGGAAAAGATTTTTTTTTCCTTTTAAAAATAAGAAAGATGGGGTAGCTAGGTGGCGCAGTGGATAGAGCACCAGCCCTGAAGTCAGGAGGACCTGGGTTCAAATCTGGTCTCAGACACTTAACATTCCCTAGCTGTGTGACCCTGGGCAAGTCACTTTAACCTCAATTGCCTCAGCAAAAAGCAAAAAAAAAAAAAAAAAATAAGAAAGATTTCTGAAGAAAGATTACAACTAACCTAGATTGTTGAGATAACAATTTAGAGTGAAAGCAAAAGAAAATAGGTTGAGTTTTATGTCAGTAGCTTTGAAGGTAGATTCATTTGCACCTTTTGAAACCTTAATTAAAAATAGGGTGTTTTTTTTCCCCCTACATTCTGTCAGTCATGTGTCCATAGAAATTCTGCATCATTACCTCTATCTCTGAAGATTCTAGGTCCTCCTTTCAGGGTCCCAAAGAGATTTCAGTATTATCCTTTTGTTCTTTACCTTTTAATTCTTTGGTTCTCTTTTGCCTTCCTAATGATGATAAAGATCAGAAGGCTAATCATGTGGGTCATGGGATGAAGTTCCCATCCAGTTCTAGAGCTTGATTCCTGTGTAGGAAATTCAACAGGCAAAGATGATGAAAGAAAATATTACAGGCAATTCACTATTGATTTGAAACTGCCTCTCTGACTGTCTCTTTGTTTCTCATTCTTTTGTCTTTTCATTTTCACTTTGCTGATGAACAGGGTTCCATGCAATCATTTACCCCATCTCCAGTGGAGTATCATTCTTCAGGATTAATATCCAACTCGCCAGTCTTGTCGGGAAGTTATAGCAGTGGGATCTCATCTTTGAGCCGCTGTAGCACATCTGAAACTTCAGGTTTTGAAAATCCAGTGAATGAACAAACAGTCAGCCTGTCAACTTACAGTGTGCCTGAAGAGCCAGTGAGGAAGGAAAGCAAAACGCCACCTCCTTACAGTGTTTATGAACGAACTTTAAGGCGTCCTGCTCCGCTACCTCACAGTCTTTCCATCCCTGTTACTTCGGAGCCCCCAGCCTTGCCACCCAAACCTCTCTTGGCTCGATCAACCAACCTAGAGAATGGCAGTCGGAGGACTGAACAAGTCCCTCGCCCCAGACCCCTTCCTCGGAAGGTCTCTCAATTATAAGTCACTTTTCTATTCCCTCATGATGAATTCTTTACCATTTACAAAGTAATAAAAATATGGTGAGAAGAAATTTAGTGTAGGCACTTTAATATTTTACCCAGATTTTTTTCTTTAAATAAATGAAATAAAACTTGCTTATTAACATTATGTTGCACAATATTAAATAAAATTACTGATCTAGAAGGCCAGATATTACAGGAAGTGTGGTTGAGAGAATTTCATTAAAACATTCTAATTTGAAAGTGGTAAATAGTGATATAGACTTTTTTGTATCTTTTTATGTTTACTTTTTTTACATAGTCTAATCTAAAATCAACACAATGCTGTCATTTGTGTTAAAGTTGTATACTTTTTACTGAATACTTGATACTATAAGAAAGCTTATTTAAATCAGTGCACATTCTAACACAATTGTCCTTACTCTAGAAGACTTCCGTAAATAGGACTGAGGTTTCTGGCTTTTTCACAAACAGAATGAAAATCGTACATCATTGGGAAACAGGTTGAAGGCCAGTTACTTGAAGTATAT
>JAJPUD010024779.1:0-18342 GCA_023553655.1 Myrmecobius fasciatus
GCCTTTTCAACCTCCGCTCCCCTGGGAATGGAGTCCAGGGCACACACACACCCCCGCTTTGGAAGCTCTTAATTGAATCAAGCGAGACGTCAGACTCCCCAAACCCGGAGCCTCCCCCAGTGGCGGGGGGACCCGGGCACCAGACTCAGAGCAATTTACAGTAATCCAATTACGTCCCATTATGTCATGGCACCATTTCCCTGGCTCCCCGAGGCCTGTGGCTGCCCGGACCCGGCTGATGCAGGCTCTGGGGTGGCGTTGGGGCTCCCAGGCTTCAAGCATCAGATGAGAAGGGACCCCCTTGCCCAGACCCCCCCCCGCCGCCCAGAGCTCTTCCCCCCGCCGGCCAGGGGCAGCCCATGTGGGGGCCGAGGTCGCCCCGGCCGCTCTGCCGGCCCAGCTGGCCGCCTGGAAACGAGCTGCCCCGTTTTTCCCATAGAAGCAAATCCTCTCGGGGCCTCCGGGAAACAGGAAGAGCCTCCCAGGCAAGCCAAGTCCGGAGGGACCCAGGGCTGTTCCATTCTTAGCAGAGCTCGGCAATGGGAAGGATGTCTTATTGGCCCCAGACCCCAGTGCGAGGACCTGGCCCCGGGCAGGAAGGGGGCCGAGCTCTGGAGGCAGCCACACCTGAGCCTTCCCATCCCCAGCTGCCCCCCAGGGGCCCAGCTCAGGCTGGGAACAACAAGGGGGGCTGGCTGCTGGCCGGGGGGGCTGGCCCCCTCTGCCTTGCTTGGCACTTTTGCCCACTTTGGACAGGGAAACTTCCCCCAAAAGCTGCCTTCTGTTTACCTCACGCCAGTCCCCTACTGGGTTCTGTACCCCATAGAGCACTAACTGAAGCCTTCATTCTCCCAGCACCCCACCCCACCCCCAATCCCGGCTTCCTGTGTCAAAACTCAGTAGGGCAAGAAAGGCCTTCATCTGGCAGATGGGGAAACTGAGTCCCACGAAGGAGGGGCGCCCTGCATCCCCCTGGGGACACTCGGGGAACTCGACTTGCTCGGGGTGCGGATAATCCCGAGCTGCAAGTCATTTCTTTTTGATTGGGGGAAGTGTTAGGTGATTTTTTGCAGCTGGTTGGCAGGCTGAGCGGAGGGCAATATTAAGCGGGGGCTTGTATTCCTTGTGTTCAAACTGAGTGATGACAAGGTTAGGGCTGGGAGGGGGAGGGGGCTGCAGAAGCTTGCCAGGTGCTTGGGAGGCCTGCAGATGGAGAGGTGGCCACACGGGCCTTCGGGGTGCTCCCCCTCCTCAGGGCCCGGGCCTCCAGAGCACCCTGGCAGGAGCAGGGGCTGCCCACAGACCCTCTCCCTCCCCCTGCCCTCGAGCGTTAGGGAGCTGGGATCGAGGAGGCTCTGAGTGCCCAATCGCGCTGCCGGGCCGGGAGCCCCGGGCCGCAGGGGACTGGCATTGCCTATGCCTCCCTGGCCGTGTGACCCGGGGAAGGCCCTCCGTGCCATCGGCAAGCCCGGTCCTGGCCAACAGCAGCCACGACACCTTTACGGCCATCAGCCCCGCTGAAGCCGTGGTCATCAGCCAGTCACAGCACCGCGTGTGACCACAGACACGGCCGGGCCGGCCGTGGAACGACGGTCACGGGCACTACGGTCTCAGCCATGTGCGTGAGGCAGCCTGGGCTGATGTCAGAGAGCAGTGGGGACGTCCAGAGGGAGCAGGCTGGGGGCCGGGGGGTCCCAAGGAGCACGTCCCGCCCTGTGGGACCAAGGAACAGGGCACCAAAGCCAGCCTGGCAGGGAGGTCTCCCGGACATGGCAGTGCCATCAGTAAAAGCATGGCCCAGCCCAATGGGGGGCCCAGCCTAGAGGCAGGAGAGGGTTCCCCCAGGCAGTGATCACTGAGTGGAGAGGGGACAGTCGGGAGCCCAGCTTCCTCCCAGGGCGAGGTCCATGAGCCCTGCGTGCTGCCCCTTAGACCGAGGGGGAGAGCTGCAAGGCCGACAGTTCTAGGGACTAGGGTCTGGTCAGATGAAGCCTTCGCTCCAAATGCTCCCAATGCGCTTCTTCTCCCAAATGAAGAACAGATTTAAAAACACATCGGTTTGATTCAAGTTTCTCACTGAACAGATGGGGAAACCGAGTCAAGAAAGTGCAAATGACTTCTCAGTATGTCCTGGCCCCGGGCACGGTGGGATCTTGGAACTGACTGCACACACGGGGCTGGGAGCATGAGGGCAGAGCTCCAGCTCCCAGAGCCCAGAAAGGGCCAGGCAAGGGGTCCCCATTCTGGGGGCCCACAGACCTGAAGAACCTCGATGGAGCCCCGCCATTGCCCTGGAGCTGGGACCTCTGGGATGCCCTGCCCCTTTGGCTGAGGGACTAGCAGTTACTGAGGTTCCTGTTCCCTGGGGGTACAGGATTCTCTCTGCTCTTCTGTGGGGACATCTCTGCTCCTGGGGGTAGCACAGGACCCCGGGAGGGCATTTCCTTGGTTCCTTTGGTGCCCTGGGATGGAAGGACAGGACAGGAAGGGGAATACCTTGGGCTTCCTTGGGTTCCTGGATCCTGCCACTGTTAGACATTTCATGGTAAGAGATTTCCTGTGGTAATCTGCCTCCCTGGACCCCCTTCACCCCATTCATGTGGAGCCAGCCCCTGGTGACCCTTCTCTATATGCCAGTCCCATCCCCCATGCCCCTTTCCCCCCCATCCCTGTCCCAGCCTGGCCCCAAATTTGGTGCCCCTGCCCCCCGCCCTCCTGCAGCATGGCCTCTGGCTCCCTCGCCATCCTGCCCGTCACTGCTAAAGATGTTGGCCAGAGAAGGTAGCGGGCAGGCTGGGCCCTGGCCCGGAGCTCGCTTGGCAAACCCTCGGACCGGCAGATTTCAAAGGCAACGGGCGGCCTGGGGTCCACAAGTAAACAGACATTTCCTTAATACTTCCTGACATGGCAGAGAAGTGGTTTCCCTTTCCCTGTAGGACTTGTTCAAGTGGCATGTTATTTCCGGCCCTGGCGACTTTAGCCTGCCTGGGCCCTGCAGGGTGGCCAGCCTCGGTCTCCCTCGGGCAGAAATCCCAGGCTTCTCTGGGCTCCCCGGCTCAGGATCCCTGCCTCTGCCCAGGCTCCTCTGGGCTCCCCGGCTTAGGTCCCATGTCCTGCAGCCCAGGCTCCTCCGGGCTCCCTGGCTCAGGTCTCAAAGATGGCTGGGTCCCTCATATTGCTTCCAAAGAGAAGTCAAACTCTCCTGCCTTGTCCCCCGACACAGTGTGAGACCTGCATAGGATTCACACTCGGATCCTGGCCTCCCACCTCAAGGTAAGCCCCTGGAAGGATGGAGAGCTGGGGCTTTGTCTTAGCTCGGCAGTAGAAAGGGATGGGAGAGCGGTCCTTCACCAACTCCACAAGGAACCCCCAAAGCCTGGAATCCCCATGTAACCTTGCTGGGCACAGAATATACTATGTCTCAGTTTCCCCATTTATCCCCAGTTCTCTTATCCCCATCTCTGTGCCTCTGTACCACGGGGAGGTAAGCCGGGAATTGGGGGGCTCCTCCCCACTGGCCAAGTCACCGGCCCATCTGACAGCAATCAGCAGGGCCATGTTCTGGGGGGGGCTGGAACAGCATTATTGCAGGAATCTGAGGGGGCCCAGGACCCCACAATGCCAGGCAATTGACAGGAAGCGGCAGAGTGTGTAAAAGTGAATACGGGGTGTGCGGGGGGACTGGGGAGGCAGGAAAGTGAGGCAGAAGAACGGACCGGCTGAAGGAGAAGCCCAGTTGTCTTGGCCAGAGGAAAAAACGGGGTCCCCCCCCTGGTCTGGTCCAAGCCCACTTCCCCGGGCCCCAGGTGGACAGAGCAGAGTTTCCAGGAGCAAGGCCAGAAGTCCCGCTCCCTCCAGCTGACCCCCCCTCCAGTCACTTAGCTGCATCCCATCCATCCCCATCCTTCTTGCTCTGCTAATTGTCCCCCTGAGAGTCTCGGGAGGGGGGAAATGAGTTAACCAGGAAGTCTCTTCTAAGAACTCCCCCCCTCCAAGACTGGTCCAATCGGAAACAACACCTCTCCAAAGCCTTGGGGAGAGGGGGGAAGAGTGAAGCTGGTGGGGTGAGTGCAAGGTCAAGCTCAGCCTTTCCTCTCCCAAGACAACTTCTATGGAGCTCCGGCTTGTGGGCCCCCCCAGCCTCGCTCTCATGCCCCCCCCCCAGCCCCACTCTCATGCCCCCCCTGCCCTCCAGAAAACAGCAGTCTTTGCTGGCTGTGGGGAGCCACAGTTCCCCACTCACCCCTTCTGAGGCTCCGGACAAGTCAAAGGGAGGCCCAGTGGGGGACCTGGAGCAGGGTTCAATCTGCACCCCCATTCTTGGATCAGCCTTCAGGGGCAGAAGAAACTTAAAGCCCTGCAGCCTCTTGGCTTGTATGAGGACCCTGAGACTGAACGAGAAGCTGCATGGGAAGTTCCAGGTTCTAATGCTCCCAGACCCTTGGAACCCGAACCCTTAACAATGACTAAACCCTTCTTTGCATAGAAAGAAATGAGGGGTGCCACCCTGGAAGGGGAAGGGCTCTTTCTGAGGCTCCTAAGGGTGTGAGGCTAGCTCTGGATGGGCCAGGGGCCACAGAATCTCACACTCTGTCTGTGGAAGCCCCCAAGACTCCCAGGCAGGGGGCTCAAGGACCAGCCCCAGCCTAAGTCCTGGCCATGTTTTTAAAGACTGCTTTGGGAAGGGAGGCAGGCCCATCCCTGCCCGGGGAAGTGGGCTGCAGGGGCCCAGGAAGGGGCCCAGGAGGGGGCAAGGAAGCTTCCTGCAGAGCTCACAGGGCCCCCTCCATATCTTCCCAAAGAGGGGGAAAGGTTAGGATTGAGTCAAAGAGTGGGGCGCCCCTCCTCGGTCCTGGCTCCTTCTCTGGCTTGGGGGGCACCAGTCACAGGTGAGGGGTTGTGACGGCCACAGCATCCTGGACAACGGCCTTCTGTTCCTGGGCCACAATGGCTCCCCCTGAGTACATCCTGTTTGGGGAAATCTCCACCAAGAAGCCTGAGTCCAGGCTCAGGAGATCCCCTCACAAACGGACTGGGCTTTGTTCCTCAACAAGTGCAGCGCCCCTAGGCTCCCCCACCCCATTCTGGGGTGGTCTAATGGAAAAAAAGGATGGGCCAGTCCCCGCCCCCACCCCAGCCCCCCAGGCCCTCCTCCACAATAGAAGGCAGAGAGGGATGGAGTCCCATTGTGCGGGCCAGACAATTAAAGGCCATGCTCATTAGTGTGAGCATAATAAGGTATTAATTGTGGAGACCAGACAATGAATGCAAAAGGAACCAAGATGGGCTGGAGCTTTCGGGAAGCTTTGAACCCAGAGCTTCCCAAGTGGATTAAAATGTGGGTTTCCAGGAAGGAAAGTTGGTAGGGAAGGGAAGGGGGGTGGATAAAGATGGGGCCTTTCCCAAACTGGAAAAGCTCCCTGATTCCCAGAGCCCAAAGCACCTAAGCTGAAAGCCTTTTTTGAAGCCTTGGAGAGCCGTGAGGGTCTGCCTGGAGGGGCCACTCCTTGCACTCACTCAGCAGTCCCAGAAACCTTAGCGCTCTAGCCACCCCCTTGCTTGCAGGGTCAGTGGCCAAAGGGACTCCAGCTGAATTCTCTCTCTGGTTTCTGCCCCTCAGAGGTGTCTGCTGGACCCCACCAGTGTCCCTCAGAAATCCTAGTGGCTCAGAAACCTCCTAGCTTTGGACCGCAGGGAGCCACTCTCCAGTTTACACAGAGAGAGCCAAGGCCTGACAAGCCAAACCCAGGCCTGGGGTCTCCGAGGGAATGAATGGCAGACCTGGGGTGATCCCCACGGCCTCCGGCTGTTTTCTGAGGATCCGGGTATTGTCTTCCTCCCGGTTTTGTTCTGCACAAATTTGGTTTAGGGTCCCACAGGCCTGGGAGTCAGGAGGCTCGCATTTAGTGTTGGGAGTCCGGAGTCAGGAGACATTTAAGGGTTGCTGAAAGTGAGCTCTGGGAGAGAAAAGGAGCTAATAAGAGGCCAGCTGGGAGGCAAGTCTGTGTTCACTTAAGGCCCCTGGGCCAGTCTCAATAAGGACCCTGGAGCAGAGGCCACAAAAAAGGGCTGGTCTCAGTGGCAAGCTCAGGGGGACTATGGAGTCCAAAGCCCGAGGGCTCACTTTCACAGTCTGAGGGCCAAAACACATGGTGCCTGGGGGGAAGGGGCCCAGCAAAGGTGATCATCCACGGTTCTTTTGGGGGCCCTAAGTCCTGCACCTGGCCCCTGGCCCCATGGCCCCGGGACTAGCCCAGCTCCCAAGACAAGTCCTTCTCCCAGGCCCAAAGGCACCCATTAGCTGGCAGGAGCAGGATGCCGGGATTTATCACTTCACCAGTCCAAGGTTAATTCTCCTCCCCTAGTGACCTTGGCTAGCACCATTAGGACTGAACTGTTGCCTGCTTTAATCCTCTCTTGGAAACCAAAGAACACCCTTCTCATCTCATTTCCCCAGGGGAAACTAACATCAACCATCCCATTTTCTCTTTCAAATGGAAAACCTGCCCCACCCAATTTCTCTCCCTCCTAACTAATCTCTTGGCAAAGGGAAGCAATCAGCCTGCCTGAATTTTCCTATAGAAAGGAGCCTAAGAGAGCATGGGAGGGGCAGGGAGCCCAACATTGGTGCCCAGGAGGAGGCAGACATCGGGGCAGCTTTTTGGCCAGAGCCAGTGGGTCGGGGTCCCAGAACAAAATCGGATGGGAAACATGACCTCAGTGACAGTCCTATCGCCCCACCCTGCTTGTCCAGTCACTCCCTTGCCAAGGGCTTAGTCTCCAAGGCCCCAGTCCATTTCTCCCTAGATCCTCACCTGGATTTCTTGGGCCATACTGGCCATTTCTAAACCCAACTTACAAACAAGCAAACACAACGCACGCCAGCCAGAGAGAGAAGAGCTGGAGAGCAAGCCCAGCCCAGAGCTGGCTTCCTCCCAGCATCCCTAGGATTTGTCCCAACTTTGGGCAGAAGGTAAATGCCTTAAGACTCCCCTACCCCTCCTCCTCCTGCTCCTCTCTAGGGGATCTACTCTGCCCCAAACTCAAAGGATCCTCCTTTTAAAAGGTCATCTGGGTCTGTCCGGATGATCTGGACCAGGAATGAGAGGTGGGCAGGAGGGCATCCTGAGTCAGGCTGGGGTGGGGGGGGGACTGAGGGCTTAGTCTTGCTCTGAAGAGGCTAGGAAATGGGGGGGGGGGGGCGTGATTCATCCAGAGTTAGTGCTTCAATCGATAGAAAATCCTCAATTCTGTGCCTTTCTAAAAGTTACTGGGCCCACCAGGAAGCCTTGTGTCAACTGTGGTAAGAAGTAAAAGGAAGGAGGGGTGTAATACACTGTCTCGCTGTAGAGAGAAAGAGAAAAGGAGACAGAGAGAGAGAGAGGGAGAGAAAGCTGGAGACTCAGAGACAGACACAGGGAGAGAGCTAGAGACAGACAGAGGAAGGAGAGAGACCTAGAGACAGAGAGACAGAAACTGAAGGAGAGCAAGAGAGCTGGAGACAGGCAGACAGAAGGAGAGAGCTAGAGACAGACACAGACAGAGAAAAAGGCCCAGCCAGCCCCAGGACAGTAGCCACAGAAGGAGGGTTAGTGTAAGTGACTGTTTCCAAAGGAAAACACAGGCCTGTCTGGTCAATCCAAGGCTTCCAGGAGCCCAAGAGGGAGGAAGGGGCCCAGAGACCCCCAAAGAAAGACTTTAATTTGGGGAAACAGAAGTGGGGAGCCATGGGGGAGGGGCTTGGGAGTTAGGAAAGGGGTTCATTCAGGCCAGCCCTGCTGCTGACAGGCTTCCCAGCTGGGAGGTTCCGATCAGTATTGGGAAGTGGGGCTTAAGGCTCTGGATAACAGTCAGCTACCTCTAAGAGAAGCCTGACCTCAGGCCAGTCAGGCCCCACCCAGCACCAGTGAACCCCAATCCCCGCTTCCCCCACCCTGCCGACAGCACAGTGCTGAGAAGCCGGGGTAGCCAGTCCGGTCATGCTCAGATCGGGCCAGACGGGGGCAGCACGGATGGCGACTCTGCCAGAATTAAGCGTGTGGGCTGGGAGTGCTCCGAGAGGGAAGGGAACCCCCAGACTCCCAGTCCCCGAGGCCCCTGGGGCCCTAGGTGGGTCCTCAAAGCCTACTGAGGGCTTGGCGCCTGACCTAAAAAGAGGGTCCCTGATTGGGGTGCAAAGCCTCAGCCTTGTAGCCACACTGGAAGTCAAGGGCTCCGGGCCGTGGCCCCGAGGCTTTCTGCCCAGCCCTGAGCCGTGGCCCTGCCTTGGCAGACCCAGACCGGGGCCATGGCAGCTCCTGCTTGCCAGGGGGGACCCCTTGGGGCCTCCCTTGGCCTGCTGGCAAGAAGTGGTTGGAGCCCAGTCAGGGAAACTGATATGGTGGGAACAGGAGACCCCGGGTATATGGAGAACTATTCGGGAAGCCCCTCTGTGCGCCATTGAGGGTCTGTCTCCCCTTCGGGAGCGTCACCATCTCCCCAGGCTTCCAGCTCGGGCTGGCTGTTGGCCCCCAAGTAGGAGATCTCATTGACTTAGCACAAGGCCAAGGGCCCAGGCGGTGACCCAGCTCCCGGGCCCCATTTCCTGGCCCTGTCTTTCCCGGCGCGCCCCGGCGTGGTCCAAAAGGAAAGCCGCGGCGCGGCAGGATGGTCATGCTCAGGATGGGCCAGACGGTGGCAGCAAAGTCCGACGGGTCTAGCTCGACCGCTTGGCTAAAGCGGGAATGGGAGGGGGAGCTCGGAGTGGGGACTTGGGGCCCCGGGGGCCTCATAGCTGCAGGTTTGGGCCTCTGGTTGGGCGTGCGGGTGTCCACAGGGGCACTGGGTGCACTAGCGTACACCAAAGCCCGAGAACTGCCACAGGGGCTCCAGCTGCAGCCTGTGGGGCCTTGGGGGAGCCGGCTTCTAATGGGGGGAGGAGGCCTCAGGGGCCCTTTGGAGTGCCATTCTAGGAAAGCCCCCCCGGGCCCCTCCCGTGGGAGGCTAAGGCTCTACCGCACCGCACCGTGCGGAGGTTCGCAGTTTGGGGCCTACCTGGAGCCGCTGGCCCTGGGCCTAAGCATGATAAAAAGGACTCTACTCCCCCGGGGAGACCAGCCTGGAGAGCACAGCTGGGCTGGCCAAAGGGACCCTCCTTCTGGAGTGAGTCTGGCCCTCTGTCTCTGCTCTCCGGCGGCCTCACTTCCTGGGAGCCGGGCCTCTCCTTCCCTTGTTTCCTCTTATCAGCCTCAACCTAAGTGGCCAAAGTGGGGCTCTAAGGGGACCCCCCTTCTGAGCCACCCCAAGCAAAGGTGCTTTGAGTTCGGCCCTCAGGTCGGGCCAGACCCTGCTTTCACTAGGCTCAATATGCTCAGGGGCTATGGGGGCTTTGCCAGGGGCAAAGGGAAGCTTGGCGGAGAGGACCCGCCCATCCCTGCCCTGGGGGAGCTTGGGGGTGGCTGGGTGGGGAGCCTTTAAACAGCCTGAATTTGAATAGAGAGCGGGACTGGGGCGAGTTTGGAGATTGGGGGGAGGAGGAGAGGAGAAAATGGGGCCTCAGGGGTCCCTAAGTTCCCCAGAGCCAAGACAGATGCAGCCGCGGCCCTGGAAGCTGCAGCTGCGGACCCAAGTGGCCAGCGGCGGATCCTGTGCGGGTAGACTCCCTCGTTGTGGGGATCTAACCCAGGCTCTGAGGGCTCAGGATAGATGCTTCTCACTGCCGGGCCTGGGGTTCCCTTGTATCAGTGGGCCCCCCACAGCACAGATACTCAGGCCCTGACGAAGGCCTCGGGGGTGCAGGCTCTGCACCCCGCTAGCAACCAGCCACCCTCTCCCAGCCCTGCCTACGTGGCGGTCCGCCCCATCAGGCTTTCTGAGAAGCCGTGGCCCACGCAGGCCAGTCATGCTCAGGACGGGCCAGGCGGGGGCAGCAGAGGCCGACGGGTCTCGCCTGGCCGCCCCGCAGGACCAGGGTACCCAAAGAAGGGATTCTTGTGCTTAAGTTACGGTTCCAGAGCCGGGGGAACCCCAAATCCAGGGAGGTCCCAGCTGGGGCCTTGGGCCCTGAAAGGGCCGGCGGGAGAGCCCCCCGGGCCCCTGAATTCCCCGGCTTTTCAGCCCGCGGTAAACCCTTGCCAAGTGGGAGCTGGGAGAGGCTCAGGCTGTGACAACAAATGCCCGCTGCTGGGTCTGCTGCTCAGTCCCCTGCCTCCCCTGGCAGGCCTTCCAGCAGAGGGCCCAGCACAGGGTCTACCGCCTGGCTGGCGGACCAGAGGGTCTGGCGCTCCTGCCACCCAGCTGGGGTTCGCGGGCTCCCGGCCGGTTTGGAGCCACCAGGGTGCGCCCACGAGCTGCCATAGCCGCTCACTAGCCCGCCAAGCCTGAGCTTGCAAAGAAGTCTCATTGTTCCCAGGCGGAGAAGCCGAGAAATGGGGATCCCAGCCAAAGGGGACCCTGAAATCTGGAGCAGGACACCGGAGCGCCTATTTCTGTGTCTCCACCTTATCAGGGCCTGACTTCCTAGGACCCCGGCCCCTCCTTCCCTCTTTTCTGCTTATCTATCCCAACCCAAGTGGCCAAACGGAGACCCCAGGGCAAACCCCTCTTTCCCCCCTTCCAATCCCTCCCCAGGCAAAGGTCCCAGGGCCTGCGAGGCCCCGCTTTCAGGGTAGACCCAGGGCCCTAAGTTAGTGGATCCATCTCTGAGTTTGAGCAAGTGTATTTCTGTACCTAACCCTGTGCTTGACTGATATGGGGGAGACTCAAGGAGAGGAGATGGCCCCTACCCTCCGGGGGCTTCCACTCTAACTGGGGTGAGTGAGAAGATGGACAAACCTGGGCAGGGGCAGGATGCATGCCCCCGGGAGGAAGTGGGTAAGTGCCAAGGGTTGGCGAGTTGACAAGGAAAGTTTGGGGAATTGGGGGCAGGGCAGAGAGGGGAGGGCTGGCTGTGGGCTGGAATGGCCCCCAGAGGAGGGTGGGGCTCCATGTGCGCCCTGAAGAATGGGCAAGCCAGGGATTGGCTGAGCGAGGTGGGGAGGGCATTCCAGGCGGGGCCATCCCCTCTTGAAAAGGGCCTGGGGCCGGGGCAGAAAGGCGGGTGGGGGGTGGGACTAGGACAGGGCCGGTCCGGTCTCGCTCCGGAGCGGGAAGCTCGGAGCATGTAGCGGGGAACCAGCTTGGGTGGCGGCTGGCTAGCCCAGCCAGCCCCAGTGGCAGCCACGGGAGATGGGTTGGAGCAGGAGAGGAGCAGTGGCGGTTTGAATCTGTTGGTGTTGGTCATTGGGCTGCTTCCTGCCATGGCCCAGGCCGGAGCGCCGGATCGAGGGGCCTGGGCCATGGCAGGGCAGGGCCAGATGAAAGCGAGGCAAAGGCAGGAGACACTTGGGCCTGCCGGGCGCCAAGTCTGGAAGCCACTGAGGCTGAGGCAGGGAGGGAGCTGCTCCGGCAGGAAGGGCACAGGTGAGCGCCGGGAGCTCAGCGCTCGCTGTGAGCGCCCTTTGCGCTCTCTGCGGCGGGGCTTCCTCATTTGGTCAATGAGGGGCTGAGCCGGGGGCTCGCCCAGGTTCCCCCAGCTCTGACCTTCTGAGATTCTCTGGGGCCTTTTAGGCGAAAGGGAGACATCTGGGAGACTGCAGCAAAGGAAGTATCGGGAATGGGCAACATTGTAGCTTCAGCAGAGTGGGCAACATTGTAGCCTGAGCCCAGCGGGCAAGCCCCCACCCCAGAGAATCTCCGATTGTCAGAGCTAGAAGAGCCTGGAGAGGGCCCCCTCCCCCAGCCCTCTCTTCTCCGAGGTAGAGGAGCTGAGGGGCAGAGAGAGGAAGGGGCTCGCTTCCCCTGGGAGAGAGAAGGGATGAGATCAGGGGAGGGAAACCGAGGGGCAAGATCAGGAGTGAAGGCTGAGCCTCGGGGGAGCCCCAAGCTAAAGAGCAGGAGGTGGAAGTGGACCAGCGAGATGGAGGAGAGACAGAAAGAAGGAAAGAGACCCAGGAAATGTAGCTTCATGGAGGGCAGGGGGGAAACGTCAGGAAGAGGAGGTGAGGAACACCACCAGAGCAGCCCGCCCCGCCAGCCCGCCTGGAGACAGCCGCTTCTCAGGGGAGGAAAGGGCCAGGCGACAATTTTGTAAACCAAGCAATCAGGGACTCCTGAGAAGAAGCTGGCCCCGGGCGGTGCTGAGAGGAGACCAGGGAGCAGGGCTGAGGGGTGGGCAGAGGACCAGGGAGCCGGGTCCTCGGGTTGAGCCAGACAGAGTAGGCGGGGGAGCTGCCGATGACCTCCGGCTCCTCCGAGAGGCGAAGGCATCTGCAGAGAGCCGCAGAGAAGGCGCGGGGTGCCCCAGGGGAGGCAGGCAGGCGAGCTGAGGCTAGCTAGGCCCTGGGCACACTCCGCCACCTTCTCCAGGAACTCTTTGCAGCCCGGGAGCCGGAGCGGAGAAAGCAAACAGTGGGGGCTCCAAGCACTGTCTGCTTTATCCGCTCCTGCTCCTGGGGCTGACATAGCAAACGCCAGCGGATGGCCAAGGACCCCGGGGTGGCCAAGGATCCCGGGGTGCCAAGGGTGCTAGTGGGGGCACAGAAAAGTGGCTCACCATGGAGCAGCGGAGGTTGGTTTGGGACGTGAATCTGGCTGGAAGGGGGCGAGCGGAGGGGCCCGCCACTCGGGAGGGCCCCACTGACCGAAGGTCCCCACGAGGGTGGACAGTCAGCTCTTGGGCGAGGGCAAGGGCGAGCCGAAGCCCTCGGAGGACCCGAGCAGAGCAGGGGAGGCAGTTGTGAGGCAAAGCTCCTTGGAGTCCCGCCAGTAAGAGATGGCAGAGGCGGGCAGTCCTTCTAGCGGGCACCAAGTCGAATGACCCAAGAGAGAGCAAAGTCGGAGGCGCCACGAAAAACCGAGAATGGTGAGTGGGGGGCTCCGAGAAGGGGAGTTCAGATGGTGGGTGAGCAGGAGGGTGAGGGGAAGGGGGGGGGCGGCCCTGAGCGCAGTTGGGAGGACGCCCATCCTGAGCCACTGCCCCCGCGGCTCGGCACTGCCCAGGCCTGCTGGCTCGGGTCTCAGGGGGCATGGGGGGGAGTGCTGCTCTCTCTTTGGAGCACCCACCCCCCATGTCCGATGTGCCTTTGTCCTTGTAGGAAAAGCTGGGGAATCATCAGAAAACACCCTGATCCCAGGGCTATAGTGGCCAAAGCCTGTCAGGAGACCCGTGGCAAAGACCCGAGCAGAGGGAATCGCCCGGCCGGGCTCTGTAAAGGTGAGTGAGCGTCATGGCCCCTGGATTCGCCAGGCTCTCCTCCTGTGATAGCTGGGTGTCCAGAACACATTTGGGGAAACTGAGGCTCTGGGGCTCTTGCCTCACGTCCAGAACGCATTTGGGGAAACTGAGGCTCTGGGGCTCTTGCCCCATGTCACGTAGAGAGCTGCTGCCAGAAGTAAAGCCAGAGCCAGTGTTCCTTCTACTGCCCCACCCTGCCTCTCTATCTGTCTCCCCCACCTGCCATATGCCTCCTGACTTCCCTAGCATTAGCTAAAGGTCCGGAACAGCAGGATCCCCAGGACGCAGAGGTGTGGGACTCCGGCCAGGGCAGGAGTCCAACATCCTGTATCCTGCTATACAATGAGCCCCCCTACCCCTCCCAACCCCCCAAACACACACACACACACACACTCATACACACATACACAAATACACACACACACACACTCATACACACATACACAAATACACACACACAAACACTCACACACACAAACACACACACACACAAAACACTCACACACACAGCCTGGCCCCAAGTCTACCTTTCTAATCCCCCTTTCTTCCTCTTAACCAGATCCATGGATCGCTTCACTGATCTAGCAGCAGTCAGTGAAGAAGCCTTTCTCACCCAGCCAACTCCCCCCAGGCATAAGCGTGTGGGCGTGAAGAAAGGGTAAGTTGCTGCCAGCTGGGCACCTAGGGCTCCCAGGGAGCGGGCTGAGCCAAGGGGAAAGGGCCCCCCCCCCGGCTGGCCCCAGACCCCAAGTCTGAGGGGACTCTCCATCCATTTCTCCAGATTACACCCTGGCCAAGGTCCTGGCCCAGCGGCAGGACCCTTCCCGTCTGCCAGCCGACCAACAAGATGCCACAAGACTCAGACAGCATGGCTCAAAAGGTGAGCGCCCGCCCGTGGCCCCTTCCTCGGCTGCCCGTGGGGCCGCTGGCCCTTCTGCCCGCACGCCCCATGGGCCTAACTGGATGGGTTATGTCCTTGCTTCCTTCCCCAGGCCCAAGACCAGGATCACAACCCGTAGTGCTGGCGGTAGAGAGAAGACTGCTGCCTCATTATGGGTTCTTGGATCCCCTTCCCCAGCGAAGAGAGAACCTCAGACCACACAAGAAAAGCCTTACAACTGAGCTGCTCCCCAAGAAACATCAAGCCCCCCTTCTCTTCCATGTTCCACCAACAAGCCAGCCTCTGCTTTCTCCCCCCCCCAAAAAAAAAGAAATCCGTCACCTCCTGGAAGCCTTCCATGATGAGAGATCCCCTCCCCCCCACTCCCCCCTTCCCCTGACCCTGGCTTTTCCGCCCCCCCTCTCCCTCCAGCCCCCCCCCGCCCACCCTCCCCTGTGTCATGTCCCTCGATTCTGCGACCCTGAAGCCCTTACAGATTCCAATTGCACTAACTAGTTCGTTTGCACTGATGGGTGTGCGTGGTCCCCACGAGTGTGCGAGTGAGTGTGCGGGTGCTTGTGTGTGTTGGTCCTGTCTCGGCCAGCCTGCTCCCCCACGAGCTCAGGCTGGCCCTCCACTTCCACCTCTTACAGTTTCTCCCCTGTTCCCCTCCCCCAGAGCCCGCCCGCCAGGGCTAGCTCTGCACACACTCAATAAACACTGTTGACAGACAGCAGGGTTTCTCAGGATTGGAGTCACAATCATTGACCTGAATGAGGCGGCGGAAAATGGGCCGGGAAGGGAGGGGGGAGGGGGCTGGCAGGGGGAAGAAGGGAGGGCTGGGGGCTGGGAGGGTCCCCATGTGCAGTGGTGGAGGAGGGGGGAAGGAAAGAAGGAAGGAAGAAAGGAGGAAAGGAAGGGAGGAAAGAAAAAAGGAAGGAAGAAAGGAGGAAAGAAAAAAAGAAGGGAGGGAGGGAAGGAAAAAAAGAAGGGAGGGAAAGGGAGGGAAGGGAATTCCTTCAGAAATAAGGACTTCTGAGTCCAGAACAAGACCCAAAGGAGTCTCATTCATGGAACCCAGTCTACCCCTGTACCCCAAAACCTTTGGCCCTCTCCAAATTTCCAAGTCACATGGAGCATCCTGTAGTTCCCCCCACTCTCATGACCCCCCAGGCAAAGAGCCCCCAGCTCAACAAGGCTGAAACTGGTTCTCATTTTATAGGGATTATGTGGCCAGTCCTAAAACATTAAGCGGGGGGAGTGAAACCTGAGGCAGCCCCCTCCTAGAATTGAGAACAAGATTCCCATGTGTCTGGTCGCTCCTTGGTTCATGAAGCTACTTTCTATAATAAAATGGGGGTCTAACTGGAAGGGGGCTGCTCACCCCCAGCCTGGGTTGTCTCTTGGAGTTGGCTCCCACAGAAGGCATGGCTAAGGAGATGAGGGCAGTGGCCCCCACTCCGTCCTTAGCCAGAGCAGAGAAGCTGCTCGTGGAACACCTACAGCCTGCTGTTGCTTGCACAGAGCCAGAGTCTCCCCCACTAGGCGTGGCAGCCCCCCTTTTTTATCCCATGCCCCCCCCATCAAATCCATTCAGTTAGCAATGCTACCAGCTATGGCCCCCTCCATGCTTCTGCTTCCTCCATGAGTCCCAAACGCCCATCTATATGTTCTTTGCAAAGACCCCCCCCCCCAGTTGAGGGATGTGGCCGACTAGGTTCAGGGCTCTGGGGAGGAGGGGGCCTGAGAACCCTCCCAGCCCAGCTTGGACCCAAGCTCTGATGTGGAAAATGAAGGAACTGCTGGTCTCTAACAGTTGTTAGAGGTTTGGAATCTTGGCTTGCTGCTCCCCGACAAGGGTCTCAGACCGTGAGTGGGGCTCCCACTGGCCAGCATCTGTCCTGGAGGGCTTGAGGTAATCAACAGCCTTGGGCTCCAACTCCCAAAGCAGCCCAGATGTTTGCAGATCCATGGGAAGAACTTTTGGAAAATGAGATTGGGCTCCTTGGCCCCCTCTCCATCCTCCCTCCCCCCCCCCCAGGCACTGAGCCGCTCACGCAAGAACACATCTAGCCCAATGACAAAGACCAGATAGGAAAAGAGGTTCAAAAACAACAACCAATCACTCCAAAATCAGCTCCCCCTTCTCTCCTGTCCTTTCACCCTGCTGTTCTCTCCTGTTCTTTTTTCCATTCCCTTTCTCCCCCTTTCTCCCCATTCTTTCTCCCCCCATCCTGTCCTGTTCTTTTTCCATCCCTTCTTTTCAATTTTCCCATTCTTTCTCCCTCGTTCTTCCCCTGATCTTTCTCCCATATCATCTGTCCTGTTCTTTTTTTAAATTGTTAATATTTTTTATTAAAACTTTTTATTTGCAAAACATATGTATGGGTAATTCTTCAACATTGACCCTTACAAAGCTTTCTGTTACAAATTTTCCCCCCAATTCCTACCCCTCCCCTAGATGGCAGGAAGTCCACTACATGTGAATTATATTAAAATACTTGACAAATCGAATATGAGTATACATATTTCCATACTTATCTTGCTGCACAAGAAAAGTCGGATCTACAAGAAAAAAAATCTGAGAAAGGAAACTTAATGCAAGCAAACCAATAGAGAGTATGAGAATGTTATGCTGTGGTCCATATTTCACATCCCTCTCCCTGGGTATATGTGGCTTTCTTCACTGAACTGGAACTGGTTTGAAACGTTTCATTGTTGCAGAGAGCCATGTCCATCAGAATTGATCATCATGTAATATTGTTGTTGCCGTGTATAATGATCTGGTTCTGCTCACTTCCCTCAGCATCAGTTCCTGCAAGTCTCTTCAGGCCTCTCTGAAATCGTCCTGCTGCTCGTTTCTTACAGAGCAATAATATTCCATAACATTCACATACCATCATTTATTCAGCCATTCTCCAATGGATGGGCAACCATTCAGTTTCCAGGTTCTAGCCACTACAAAAAGGGCTGCCACAAACATTCTTGCACATGTAGGGCCCTTTCCCTCCTTTATGATTTCTTTGGGATAAAGGCCCAATAGAAACACTGCTGGGTCAAAGGACATGCACAGTTTGATAACTCTTTGAGCAGAGTTCTAGATTGCTCTCCAGAATGGCTGGATCCATTCACAGTTCCACCAACAATGTATCAGTGTCCCAGTTTTCCCACATCCCCTCCAACATTTGTCATTATCTTTTCCTGTCATTTTAGCCAATTTGATCTGTCCTGTTCTTTTTCCATCCCTTCTCCTCAATTTCCCCCTGTTCTTTCTCCCTCATTCTTCCCCTGTTCTTTCTATCCCCCCCATCCTCTGTCCTGTTCTTTTTCCATCTCTTCTCAGTTTCCCCCTGTTCTTTCTCTCCCATTCTCCCCCCTCTATTTTGCCCCCATTCTCCTTTCTGTTCTTTCTCCCTTTCTTCTCCCCCTCCCAATCTGCCTTTTTTCTACCCTTTCCCCCATCTAAATCCTGCTGTTCTTTCAAGGAACAATACTCATCCTAGTATTTCCCTGAAACCTTGGAGCCTTTCTGGATAATGAGAACCCTAAGAGCCTAGAACCCAGCTCCCTTAGGTCTAAATGGAGACTCAGAGACTTTTGAGTGGGAAGGGACCTGGACAAGTCCCCTCATCCAAGGCCGAAGGAGAAAGTGTTTGGCAGAAGGAGAAAGTGAGACCCCAGCCATGGACACCACAAGCTATTATGACCAAAAGCCAGTGCAGCCCTGCCCCCTTCCCACCCTACAGAAGAAAGCAATGCTCTAACTGCCCCCCACTCCTTTCTGAGACTGAGCCTGGTCTCCCCAGCCCGCAAAGGAGCGGCTGCGGGCCTATCCCAGGAGGCTTGGCGAGGAGCTGGAGGAGGACCTCTCATTAGGGGCTCCATTAGCGAGGCCAGGAGAGGTTACAAGCACTTAGTGTCCCCTTTCTGGCCCGATCTGGGAGTGAGAGCCCGTCTGAGCAGAGGCCCAGCCCAGAGCCGTCTCAGGGCCCGCTCAATTGAGTTGGACAGTCCTAGTGAGGGCCGGGCAGAAGGTACCGGCCTCCCGATCTGGAGTTAAGTGATTAGCTCCAGAAAGCCCTTTCTGTCCACACAAGCCCTAAAGGGCAGCTTGCGGGAAGGTTGGCTGGGAAGATGGTGGCTTCAGGGGCAGCTTCTGGCAGCTCCAGGGCAGGGGGGGAGAGGGCTGCAGAGGCTGGCCATGGGGGGG
>JAJPUD010024780.1:0-18339 GCA_023553655.1 Myrmecobius fasciatus
GCATAATATAGGCATGGTTATCTGAGGGAGATTATGTAGGGCAGTAATAAGAGATGAAATTAGAGATATAGGCCTTAAATGTTACATTAAAGAATTTTAATTAGGTATGTTTAGTAGTAGAAGAACTGATATAGTTTCTTAAGCAGAAGAACAGTGTGAATGAAATGTGATTGAAGATTACTCTGAAAGTTGTGATGTGGTTGAAGGTTACTCTGAAAGTTATGTGTAGTAAGAGTTGAAATAAGGAGGAGCTAAAAGCAGAACAAATAAATAAGGAACCATTTGTCATGTACAAGAGAGAGAACATGATAGAAAGAACTCTGGATTTAGAAACAGAATCCTGAATCCTGGCTCTTCTACTTATCTTTGTGACTTTGGGAAAGGAATTTAACTCAGTTTCCTCATCTATAAAATAAGAGAATTGAAGTCAATGTCCTTTGAGGGCCATTCCAAGGATAAATTCTCTGATGCTATGTGATAATGATAACCTCTAAGGTTTTTTCTAGTTTTAAATTCTAGAACCACATAGACCTGTAACCAAACTGATGGCAACAGAAAAAAAGAGAGGAAGGGATCTTCCCCCCTCCCCCAAATTACTTCTCTCCTCGCACTTTTAAACTCCACCATCACTCTCAGGACCCTATTTTTTGTTGTATCTACTTATTTGTGCCATTGATCTTCAGGAAGATGAGAAACAAAAGCAGTTATTAGGTAAGCAGGATAATCCCATTTAACAAAAAGGTTTTGCTCCACATTCCTGTATGTTTTATGGTTTTTTAATCTATAAAGTGTGTCAGAGGGAGTAACAGCCTTCTACTCAAAAAACTATTTAGTTGTTTGACAATAAGGGAATTTTCTCAGACTGCTGGGTTAATATAATCCAAAATCAGCTCTGTTTACAAGAGTTATCAGTGGTAGGGTAGTAATATTATAGATAAGGCCCAAAGGATATGATTCCCAAAAAGCTATACCGTAAAATCATCATGGTCTAGGAGAGTCAAGTATATTCTTTTTTTGAACGTCTATTAATTCAATAGTCAATATATCCAGGTTATATGAAAACTAACTTATGCTATTCTAATTCACCAGAACCAATTTGTAACCATACTAGTTTATTTATTTATCAATAGAATAGGTATTTTTCTAGTTCTAATATTAACAATTATTATCATTAATAATAATAATAATATCCTATTTAGAGACATATCCTCCTATATAAAGGATAACTTTCTTGGTACTCAGGTACTTGATAACCAATTAGTAATTATTGATTGATAAGCATGAAATCAAAACAAAGAGAATTATAATGCTTTGAGAGAGATTTTCTATAGGACAGGGTAAAAATTAATTAAATTCTGTAGAGAATATATTTCTAGTGACTAGAATTGTAGATACAGTTTCTTTTGTCCTTGAAGAGTGCTGTATAAATACCAAAAAAACTCTTTCTTGCCAGCTCCTCCTTGTATATACTCCATACTAAATATTCTAAATTGTACATGTCATATATAATAATACCCATCCTCATTTTGACATATTTTCATAACTGATTACAATTCCAGTGTTATAGGTTATTTTCCAAAAAAAAATAATTTAAGGTTAGTTTGTTTTCAAATAACAAAGAAGAAGATACCTAAGCTTACCAGAAACAACAAATCTCTAAATCCCACTCTAGAATGTTCCTGTAATGAAGCAATCCTTTTTAGGGTTTGTGCTTTATGGGAAACCTCAATCAACAGTAGGCACTGCTCCCTGAAATCAAATATCTTTCATTTTAATCTTTGATTCAAAATCTCTTCTACATCCTGAAGAGCATTTTCTGTTTGGGCTGGTAATCACCCATCCACATCCTATAGGTAAAAATGCATATCACTTGTATGTCATGGTGTCACCTCCCTGATGTCATAGACTTCTTCAAGAACTAAGGAAACAACAATAGGTGACAACACATCATGGCATTACTTGCATTACTTTTGGATTGTTCTGTTTTTCCTACCATCCTCTCCTTCCTCAGGCACCTTCATTCCTTCACCTTTTTCAGCTTTCTTTTGTGTGTTTTGTTTTTACCTATTAGATTATAAACTTCTTGAGGACAGGACTATATATGTATATACTTGTACATATACACACATATATGTATGCATGTATGTGCACATTTGTATTTATATCCCCAACGTTTAGCATAGGGCTTGGCACATAATGGGGCCTTAATAATAGAAACAGTTTACTATGATCTATTGACAATGAGTTTGGAACTTTCATTAGTTAAGAGAAGAATACAATTTCCTTAGCAAAGAAAAAATACAAACACAATTAGAACCAATGCTTCCCAACCTAAAGGGGAACACAACAGCCTAAGTCCTCAGAAACCTGTTATCATTCTACCTAGATTCTAGATAACTAGTATGGGGCAGGAGGAGGCACAGAAAACACATTGAAGTACCTAATGTATGTCAGGTACTGTACTAAGCACATTAAAGTAAATATTAGATAAGTATTCTAAATATTGATCAAGAATAAGATTCTGATTATTATGAAATAATAAAAATTATTTCAGTAATAAAATCCCTATGCCTTCCTACCTGTAGCTGCTTATCTAAGTCTTCTTTTTTATTTTTATTTTTCCCCAGTTACACATAAAAAATTTTTTTGTTGTTATGTATGTACATACAATTTTTTAAAATATATTTTCTCATGAATCACGTTTGGAGAGAAAAAATCAGAACAAAAGGGAAAAATCACAAGAGAAAGAAAAACAGAAGAAAAAGTGAACATAGCATGTGTTGTTTACATTCAGTCTCCATTGTTTTCTCTCTGGATGCAGATAGTGTTTTCCATCCAAAGTTTATTGAGATTGACTCTGAGAAGAACTAATTCTTTATAGTTGATCATCACATAATTTTTCTGTTACTGCGTATAATGTATTCCTGGTTCTATTTGTTTCATTCAACATCAGTTTGTGTAAATTTCTCCAGGCCTTTCTAAAATCAGCTTATTTATTTTTTATAGAACAATAATATTCCACTACTTTTATATACCATAACTTATTCAGCTTTTCCCCAATTGATGGGTTCATTTTCCAATTGTTTGCCACCACAAAAAGAGCTGCTACAAACTTTTTTACACATGTGGGTCCTTTTCCCTCCTTTATGTTTTCTTTGAGATACAGACCCAATAATGGCACTGCTGGATCAAAGGGTATGGACAGCTTTATAGCCCTTTGGGCATAGTTCTGGATTACTTTCCAGAATGGTTGGATCAAATCACAACTTCACAAACAATTCATTAGTGCCCAGTTTTCCCACATCCCCTCCAACATTATTATCTTTACTGTCATTTTAGCCAATCTGAGAGATGTGTAGTAGTACCTCAAAGTTGTTTTAATTTGCATTTCCCTAATCAGTAGTAATTTAGACTTCATGTGGAAATCCTCCTTTTTTTTTTTTTTTCCAAGGTCCAGGAGTAAGTTCAGCCTGTTTCACTGCAAACTTCTGTAGCCACTTCCTTCACTAATTTACTGCATCCCACACAGTCTCTATTGTAATGCTGGAGAAACTGAGGCAGTATAGAGATTAGAAATATTTAATAGTTTATTGATAGTAATGGAGAGATAAGACTAGCTGGCTGAATAGGACTATTGTCTCAAAATATTCAGCACTCCAGTGAGGGGCTCTAAAAACTCTTATAGGGCTCTGGCGCTCAAGGAAACAAAGGCAGAAAGAGGGATAGAGCACTGTAAGATAGAAGTTCCAGGAAAGGACTATAAATTTAGTTCTGACAGATATGGAGGAAGGATCATAAATTCTGATAAGTTTGGGAAGAAGCTAGGAGCCACTGAGCCTGGGGCCATAAAGATAAGGGGTATGTCTAGATATGAGATAGACCATCTGGAGGTTTTATGACTCTTTGGAATGCCACTGGCCATAACTTTGCAGCCCCAATTATCTCAGTCCTAATGGCCAGGAAGGGGGGCGGGGGTTTGCTACCAAGGCTAAACAATTAAGGAAAACTGAGACAGAATGATTGAGGGAAACTGAGACAGGGGAACTGTGGCACAATACTACTATTTACTTGGTCTACATTAAGGCAAAATGATACTTTCTGTGGTTATCTTTTCATGTTTATGTTCCACCTCTTCAGCCAGCCTATCAGTCCCATGAGGCCAAGAATTGTATATTACCAACATTTAGAAGATTTCTTTGTACATAATAAGACATGGATAAATACTTGTTGATGATATAGACAATGCTTCTATGTTATTGATGATGATGATTGTGAGGAAAAGCAGAATGGGAAACAAGCTGTGGCATTTATGTTTTTCTGATGTTTTCTTTGATTTTGAAACACTTTAACTGATTAAATATTTTCTAATATGACTAATTTGTAAAATCTAAAAGTTTTGTTGTGATTTATAATTAAAATATGCTTAAATATTTTTACTTTTATTTGATTTTTACCTACATCTTTCTGTCCTATGGAAAACAAAAGTTAAAGAGTTTACCAATTTAACACTTTGTATTAAATTACAAATTTGCCTGGAAGTGGGCTTTTATAAAACTATTACCTAAGTCTTATAGGATGTAATTAAATAAGTGAAAGTAGCCCTTAGGGACTTCTTGCTTCAAAATGAAATTTTAGAATCAGAGTGCCTGTAACCTTTACTGAAACTGTGTCTAAAATGCTGCTTGTAATTTCCACAAGCTAATCAGATTTACATTGAAAAGGCTATTCACACTTGTTGATATAAATCTATATTGTACATCTCCCCAAGGAAAATGAGTGATACTAAAGTTCTATGAGAACAAAATATTTTTAAAGACCATATTGTATGATAAAAAATGGGGTAGAATTTATCATTAAAGAAGCCAAGATCAGATTTTTCACTCTTAAGTATGGAAGTGCCTCTAATAGAAATTCATAACTTAGTAATCCTTATAATTATGAAATGCAGCTACAACAGACTTATTTTGCTTTTCTATTGTTAATTATGGAAGAACTTAGAATGGAAATCAACAGAAATCACACTATATTCAATGATAGAAAGAGAAGCAAATAAACTGGATCCAAAAACTAATTTTCAAATCTGCGATATGACCTTTTCTTTGTGTAAAGTTGATCAACTGCTTCTCCTACATTTCATTTCAAGAAACATTTAATGAGTGCCTGTTATGTTTCAGGGACTATATACTTTCAATACAAAAACAAACAATTCCCACCCCCCCAAAAATTGTTTCTATTCTCAAGGCAACTAGGTGATGTAATAGATGACATACTATGACTGGAATCATGAAGATCTAAGTTGAAAAAGATTGACCTGTGGAAATCACTCTTAGTTTCCCAAATAGTGATAATAATAGCACTTGCCCACCAATATTTGCTGTGAGAAAGGGAAGGAAACAAGCATTTGTTAAGCACTTAGTATGTGCTTGGCATTACATTAAACACTTAATAAATATTATCTCATTTATTTCTCAAATCAATCTTGGGAGAGAGGTGTTATCATTTCTCCCATTTTTATAGTTGATGAAAATGAGGCAGTAAGAGATTGAGTGACTTGCCCACAGTCACAAAAGAAATATCTGAAGCTCAATTTGAACTTAGATTTTCCTGGTTCTAGTCCAGCACACTAACCACTGCACTATCTAGTAAGATGTCAACAATATGCTAGCATAGTGATTGGCACATGATAAATCCTTAATAAATGCTTATTTTCTTACTACCTATTTACTTTCCTTAAAAGAGCGTCAATTCTACCAGGAAGAAACAATATATATGGAGAAAAATATGCAAAAAATACAGAGCTTATAAATCTCAGGCATGTTCTAAAATCCAATAGCCCAAAATAGTGACAGCTATCTTAAATTTTCCATATTCTGAGTTTAAAATTCTGATCAATAAAATGATTATGATTCTAGAAGCATGCTACCCACCTGATAGCAAAGACATCAATGGACTCAAATTACAAAAAGATATTCTTGGACTAAGATAATGTAAGAATTTGTTTTGTTTGTCAAGGGTTATATTTTCCTTTTTTTCTTAATTAGAAGGGATGGGTGGTGGAGCAAGAAAGGATCTAGGGACAAGAGATGACATTCACCAACTCTTTAGTAAAAAGTTCTTCCTCTCAAATGTTTTCAAGCAGTATTTGTTGCATAATGGCTGCAAAAACAGTATCGTGGACTAATGGGAGTAATCTTTTTTTTCTTTTTTCTTTTTTTTTTTTTTTACTAACTAAGTACTAATTTTTACTAACTGTTAGTAAAATAAGACTATTCTGCATTAGTCTTAGAAGAAATGCCTAAAATAACAAGTCCAGAAGAAAATGGCCTCGGTTGTTAACTATTTCTTAAGATGAATAAAAAAGTAGCCACAGAACTTGGATTATATCACCATAACTGTTAGAGAATATTTGAAAATGTGTGCCTCATATTTTTAAGAAGTTACTATCTTAAACATTTCCAAGTCTATAATTGTTCTCTATGGTTGACGGTATTTTTGGGAGATTGGTGGCAGTCCCTTTTCTTCTCCCTTTTCCTCAAAATTAGAAAATAATAGAAGAAGGGTTAGAAGGAATCAAAGATAAGCAAAATAGCTTTGAGAGCTATATATTAAATTTATTATATACTTAAAAAATAACCATATAATAGAATCTCAGTATTTTGTACAAGCTTCTGTTTCATAGCTATATGGAAAAGTTTATTTTAATTATTCTTAAATTGAGAATAAAAATTAAAATTTTTAAAGGGTCAACTTCCTATTTTACTCAGAGTTTCCAACAAAGTTCTAAAATGTAGACTAACTATAATAAAAAGACTTGGGCCTTCTACCAGTCAGTATGTTTACAAATTAATTCTCAAATTATGGGCAGGTATTTTTGTTTTGTTTTGTTTTGTTTTGTTTTGTTTTGTTTTAACTTTGATGCTATTCCCTCTCCCAAACTCAGTGCTACAGCCAAATTGGCCTCTATATTATGAACAGAGGACTGTCTTAAATTCTTGGAATGTACTCCATTTTTACCTTCTCCCTAACCAAGTCTTCATCTTGTAAAATGTAACTCAAGTACCATCTTGAACATGAAACTTTTCCTGATAGACACAAATGCCAGTAGTCATTCTTTCCCAAGCTAATTTATATTTAATTACTTTGTACATATTTATGTAGATTCACATATTTATATAGATTATGTTGTGCATAAAATTATATATATGTACATATATATATATCAGTAGTCTTCTCTATTAGAAAGTAAGCTCTTACAAATAAATATCATGATAGTCTTTATCCTTTCATACCCAACACTTAACACTGTGTTTGACTCATAATAGATTGTTAAGAAATACTTAATGATTGACAGATGCTCCCTGATGGGTCAAAATAGGTCTTTAATCATTGACCCAAATTCTGTGTTCCATATTTGCATTTTATTCAGAATGTACAGAAATGACTTGGCAGGTATGTGGAAATAAAAATAAAGCTGAGAAAAATAGAATAACAGAATTCATCTGGAAGAACACAAGCTCCAGAATATGAAGGGAATCCATGAAAAAAAATTGTGAAAGAAAGTAGTCTAGCATTACCAGATCTCAAACTATATTAAAAAGAAGCAATTATCAAAATAATCTGATACTGGCTAAGAAATGAGTAGTGGATCAATGAAATAGATTGGGTATAAATTACATTTTTAGTAAATAGCCATAGTGATCTAGTACATGATAAATTCAAAGATCCAAACTTTTAGAACACAAACTCATATCTGACAAACACTTCTGGGAAAACCATAAAACAAAATGGCAGAAACTAAGTAGACAAACATCTCACACAGTGTAGCAAGATAAGATCAAAATGGGTACATGATTTACATATAAAAAGTGATACCACAAGCAATTTAAGAGAGCATGGAATAGTTTATCTGTAAGATTTATGGATAAGGGAAGAATTTAGGACCAAAAAAAGATGCAAAATAGATAATTTTGATGATATAAAATTAAAGTTTTTCACAAACAAAACCAATGCAACCAAAATTATTAGGAAAGGAAAAAACCGGGGGGAGCAGTTAATTTGCAGCCTATATTTCTAATAAAGGTCTCATTTCTCAAACACAGAAAAAATTGAATCAAATTTATAAAAATGCAAATCATTCCCCAATTAACAAATGGCCAAAGGATATGAATAAGCAGTTTTCAGATAAAGAAATCAAAAAAACCTATTTGTAGGCATATGAAAAAATGCTCTAAATCACTACTGATTAGACAAACACAAAATAAAACAGCTTTGTGGTACAACCTCATACCTATCAGTGTGGCTAATATGACAAAAAAAAGGAAAATGTGGGATACTGGAAAGTGTATGGGAAAACTGGGACACTAATGTACTATTGTTGGAATTGTGAATTGATACAACTATTCTGGAAAACAATTTGGAACTATGACCAAAGGTTTATAAGATGGTGCATACCCTTTGATGCAGCAATACCCAATAGGCTAATATCCCAAAAACATCCAAAAAAGGGAAAATAGCCTATTTGTACAAAAATAAAAAAAAAATCAAAGGAATGTCCATCAATTGGGGAATGGCTAAACAAAAGCTGAAGTCTATGAATATAATGGAATATTATTGTGTTGTAAGAAATGACAAGCAGAATTATTTTAGAATAATTTGAAAAGACTTACGTGAACTGATGCATGGTGAAGTGAACAGAACCAGGAGAAAGTTGTATCTAGTAATAGCAATATTATTTAATGAATTGTGGAGGACTTAGCTTATTCTCAGCAATACAATGATTCATACAATGAAGCATACTACCTGCCTCCAAGAAAAGAAGTGACATGATCGAACAGATTGGAGCATGATATTTTTCAGAAGCTTTAATTTTCTTTATTCAAGTCTTATTGTAAAAAAAATTGGAAATATTTTATGTAACTGCAAAAAAAATAAAAATAAAGCTAGACAATAAAAGAAGGGGGACTCACATTTTAAATTTATGGATTTTAAGAAGGAATTTCAATAAAAAACTTTTCACAAGCCAATGCCACTCACTCTTAATCTTGCCATAACCCACAAATGAGCTATGTTCATAAACTCTGAAATTTTCTTATCTTATCACAATCTCAAATGGGGTTTGTTTCTTCATCCATACCATGACCTCCAAACAGTACCTCAGTTCTCAAACCAACATCCACACACTAAATATGCCATTGTCCCATCACCATCCTGACTCCTTGGTCAACTCCAGACTATCTTGTTGAGTTCTTTGCTTCAAACTGTTTTTCAAGTGCTAGTCATGGAATGATGTAGTGAGAAGATTGGATCTTGAGTCAGGGGGTTTGGGTTCAATTCTGGACCCTGTTATTTGCTCCTTGTGAGATCATGGGCAAATAATTTAATCTACTGGCCTTCAGTTCTTCATCTGTAAAATAAAGAATTTGAATTTTATCATCTATAATATCCATTTATGCTCTAAAACTATGATTATATGATCTTATGGACCATTCACACACTCAGATACAGTTCCTTCACTGCCTAGTTACTTTGTCAGTCTTGCAAAATTAACTGGCCCATAAAGTAATAAAACTTATGTGTCTTGTGCCATTGAAATAGTACTCAATAGATATGCATATACAGAAGCAATATAGCAAATAATGGCAAATGGGGAGGATATTCTAGACTAAGTGGTCTACAACCTTAAACATAAGCCATCAGAGTGAGGTAACATTCATCCAATAATTCTAAAAAATTTCATGAGTAAGATGGTTGCTTAGAATATGTAACCCTAGAAAAGACTGACAACTATAAACTAATGTCATTCACTTTCATAGCTTGCAAATTTTTGGAACCAGAATTTAGGATAGAAGTAATAAATATTTATTCAAACATAATCAAGTGCAAAAAAACAAGCTTTATAAGGGGGGAAGCATGTATAACTATCCTTCTAGGGTACATTGAATAGGTCAATCAGTATGCAAAGGAGAAATTGTGAACATAATTTAATCTGGTATCAGTGACAGAAACAGCACATTTAGCTAACTGGATCACTATTCTAACCCAGCATAGCATTTCTTATGTTGTTATTGTTATTTTTAAATTACTTAAAGTGCCATTGAAATTAAATTAAGTGAAATATGGTAAGTAAGAAAATTATGTCTAACACACTGATTGTATGTTAAATATTTTCACATGAAACATTGTGGAATTCTGTATACCTTTTAAATTCTTATTTCACATTATTTTGAATGAAAGATTATTAGTATAATTTTCCATTCATAGACAATATATCTTCCTTTTGTAGTAGAGATAATTCTGGGCTCTTCAAAACTAAACCAGTATAGCACAATATTGTCAGGTTCTATCAATAGCTAAGATTTTGAATAGAAGCCCATGTGTATGTTTAGAGTCAAAGAATCAGCCCAGCTAAGGCTAAACCTGAAAAGGCTCATCAGCAAAAGGTTGGTCACTAGGTAATGAATTTGTCTGTCTGTCTATCTATTGATTAATCTAGGTCAGTCAGTTAATAAGACTACTGGGGAGCAAGCTCTATCTTAAGTACTAGAGGGATACCAAAAACAAAACAAAACAAAACAAAACAAAACAAAACAAAACAAAACAAGAAACAAACAAAAAGAAAAAACCCAACAAGGCAAAAGACAGTTCCTGCCCTTGACAATTAAGAGGACAAAACAAGCAAACAAATATAGAAAAAGAGCCAAACAAGCTATGTATAGGATAAATAGGTGGTTGTTTGTCCTTCTTTCTTGGAGATAATCATGACATCAGGGAGGTGATGCCATGACATACAAGTGAATTGGATTTAAGTGAAAGAGGGCTGTGCAAGGTCACCTGCCTCACTTTCTCCTGCAGAGCCATCTGGATCCAGTGACCAGAGATATATCAGGACAGGAGTGGGGTAGGAGAATAAACAGGAAATAACTGAAAGAGGGAAGGGACTATATTGAGAGAGGGTGGGAAAAGTTTATTAAAACTGGAATTTTAGGTGGGACTTGAAGGAAGCTGGGAAGTCAGGAGGCCAAAATGAGGGAGGAGAACATTGCAGGCATAGAGCACAGCCAGAGAAAAGGCCTGAAGCCAAGAGATACATGTCTAGGTTGGTAAATCACAAGAATGCCAGTGCTACCAGCACAACCGAGGAGGAGAGTAAGATATAAGAAGAATGGAAAGATGGGAGGAGGGAGCCAGGTTGTGAAAGGCTTTGAACATTAAACAAAGGAGTTTGCATTTCATACCAAACAATAGGGAGCCACTGGTGTTTATTGAATTAGGAAGTGACATAATTGGACCAATGCTTTAGGAAAATCATTTTGATGGTAGAATAGAGGAAAGATAAGTGTGAAAGAGGAAATTGTAGCAGGAAGACCCACTAATAGGTAACTGGAATACTCCCAGTGTAAGGTGAGGAAGGCATGAGCTAGAGTGTGGGTAGCCTCAAAGGGAAGAAGGGGTTGGTTGCACAATAAACAATGGCAAGGGATTAAATCAGGGGTGGGGGGGCTTAGGGATGTAAAGAGCTGCCCATAAGAACTAAATGAAGCCCTAGATAGTAAGAGGCAACTTTAAAGAGGAGAGGGCTTATAAAAGAAAGACAAATTCCATTGTGAACGTGTTGAGTTTAAGATGTCTACTGGACAACTAGTTCATGATGTCTCAATGACAGAGAAGTAAGACTGGTGATCAGCAGTAAAGTTAGGACCAAGTGAAAAGATCTGAAAAACCATTAGCAAAGAGATAATCAAATCTAAGAGAATGAATGAGACCACCAAGTAAAATATTATAGAGAAAGAGAGAGGAGGGCCTAGGACAGAGACTTGCGCACATGACCTGGATGAGGATCCAACAAAGGAGACCAAAAACAGCATCCTGATATGGCTATATAGGCATAGCAACAAATGAAGATCATCTATTAAGGTCTGTTCAGTTCTCTCTTAGATAAAGGGAAGACCCACATTGATGAAATAATATATTCTTGAAGTACTAAACTATTTAAGATAACTGCACTTTCCTGTAATTTCTTTATTATTGTTAATGTCAGATAACAATTAAAATCTTTCATGTTATTATTTCAAGGTACTTATTTCAAGATTCTTTCCAAATAATACTTTACTATGTAAACAATCAAGAATCAATCCAAATGCTTGTGAAATGAAACAATATATTTTTAGAACACTTCATGAAAGTAGAGTTCATAGTGCTTCAGAAAACAAATTACATAAGTAATCAAACCAATTTTTAAAATGTAAAAGGGCATTAATGATTACTTCTTAAAATACAAATGATAACTTTTAATTATCTAAATACATCAGTTCACAAAACAAACTAATACTTTGTGGCATATTTCAATAATAAAAGGTTAGAAAACTTATGAAAAAAGAGGTTATCAAAGACCTCCAATAGAACACCGTGACATACAATTAAGTGAAGATAGTCTTTTGCTTTTATACAGATAAAACATTAAAATTAGAAAGAAAACTCAAGATGATTAGAATATAGATTCTCAAGACAAAGGAAGACCTTTTAAATTTTACTTAATATTTTTTAAAAAGGTTGAAATCAAGAAACCTCTATTATAAATAGGTCATCTGATGAATTATAAGCATAAAATAACAATTAGAAATGAGATAATGATGTGCCCCAAAAACCTTGTTAATTATAGCTCATAAACATTTTCAAAGGTCAAATGAGAACTCTTTTAGCAAAGGCTTTTCCTACGTAGTGAAGGATATTTTTCATTAATTTGGCTTAATTCTGCAAAGGTGGTCTTATGTTTTGGTTATTAGGAAGCTGCTTACAGCATCTCTAGTTTAATAGCTAAATTAAGCCAATAAAATAACTTAATAAAAACATAAGTACAAAAGATGCAATGAAACAAAATTTAAATCAACACTTCCCTATGCTCCAATTTTTATACTGCTTAATTTTTTTTAACAACTTTGATATAAAAAAGGTATTTGTTTCTTGTCTAAGCTCTTAAATTAGGCAGAAACCATGTATGTTGAAGATTTATTCTGGTACATAGTATACCACCCTATATAGAGGACATTTATTAAACACTTTGTCAATCAAAATACAATTCTAAGCATAACATAGCTTTTACTAAAATGCTTACATTTTAAAAGCAAAATTAAGCTAATTTAAATGAGTTTTAAAAAGGTTTATGAGATCCATGCAGACAGGGATTGTCTCATTTTGGGTTTTGTATTCCTAAATTAGCATAGAACCTTGCATATAATAGTACCTTAATAAACATTTATGAAATTGAATTGAAAATTTGTCCTATTTGCTAATAGGGACAAAATTCATCACTTAATTTTCATGAAAGTATTTACTAAATAATATTCTTATATTCCTGGACTTATGCTACTAGATTTAAATGTTAGGGAATGAATCATAAATATTTCTTGCCCTTCAGGACTTTGCCTGTCAATTAATTGCCTTTTTTTTCTGTTAAACAAAACACAGATATATATATATTTTTTGTTTCATAAAACCTAAAACACTTTCATCCTCAAAATTAGTTTTGGATGATAAAAAACAGAGGATTACCATATAATAGTAAACTATATTACCTGTTCAAGGTTACATAACAACTCAGTTGCAGAACCAGTATTAGAATGCATTTCACCTGAATGTCTACTATGTTTCCTGCTGTATACAAATTAAAACATACTGCCCATATAGTAAGCTTGGAAATTTGATAATCTGTAGTCTTGTCTTTCTATCTTCTTTTTCTTAAAGCCTTTATTTACTATAAAATTGCATTGCTTATCTTACATTTCTTCTTTAGTTATTTACATCTTAGTATAGTTTCATCATCTGTAAAATGAGTGGGTTATAGTGAAGGAACTCTCTAAAGGTTTTTTCCAACTTGGAGAATTTATGAGGCTTTCATCAACAACCACTAGGTCCTAAAAAGTACAGAGAAAGGTTGTTGGATTTTATCACTTAGACTATTGTTTCTAGGCAAGAAAATTAGGCTTAAGTTTCAGAGTTGGAATTTTAAATCAAGTTTTCCTGAATCTAAATATTTTTCATTACATCATGAAGCTTCTCATTTCAAGAAGTTTTTTTTCTTCAATAGTATTTTTGTTTTTTAGCTATATGTAAAGCTAGTTTTTAACCTTCATTTTTGAAAGATTTTGTGTTCCAATTTTTTTCTCCCTCCCTCTCTTATCTCCTCCTTACCCAAGATAGCAAACAATCAGAACGTTTTTTTGAGGAAAAAAAAAGATTTTATTTGTTTTAATTAGCCAAGGTCTTCTCATCTCCCTATCCCACTGCACCCCTCAAAAGAGAACACACACACACACACATACACATACTATTGAGGATATATAGTTTGTAAAAACAATTTTCCACATCAGATATGTTCCAAAAAAAATTATCTCATTCATCAGAGTCCTTCACCTCTCTATCAGGAGGTAGGTAGTCAGATTCATCAGTAATCTTCTATTTAGTCATTACACTGATAAGAGTTCAATACAATTGTATTTTGTCACATTTATATAATATAACTTGTTCAGGAATTTCCAAATTATAGGCATTTTCTCATATTCCCATCTTTTGACACCTCAAAAATAGCTATAAGTATTATGTAACTTTCAAGTTTGTTTTGCATAGGACTGATTCAATTCCCTCCCTCTTTCTCACCTTTCCCCCTTATTTCCTTGTTGAACAAAATAGATTTTTGAATTCAAGTATATGTGTATGTCTTCCTTCTTTTGATCAGTTCAGAATAGAGTAAGAAGTAAGTGTTGATTGCTCCTCTTACCCTCTATTTATTTATATGTGTCCACTTTGATGCCCTAATTTAGGAGATAATTTTCCTATTCTTTCTTTTCCTTTAATCTGTAAAGTACTCTCTCCATTCTTTTTATTAAGATCATCAGGTATAACAGAATCATTCCCCAAACCTTGTGTAATTAAAGTCCCGCTATGAATCCTGATGACATTGGTGTTCAAATGGGACAGATAAACTCCCTGTATTTGAATGTAAGCAGTTTATTTTTGTTTATTCTTTTCTCCTTGTTCATTCATATTTACCTTTTCTATGTATCTTGTGAACTTCAAAATTGCTAGGCAGCTTTGTTCTTTTCATCAGAGATACTTGGAAGTTTTCTATTTCATTAGAGGTCCATTTTTTTTTCCTTCTAAGAAAATATTCAGTTTTGCTGGGTATTCTTGGCCGTAAGCCCATATTCTTTACCTTTTCAAATATTGTATTCCAAGTTTTCTACTGCTTTATAGGGGTGACTAATTGAACTATGTGAGCACCAGAAATTTTTTGTTTTGTTTTTTGCTGAGGCAACTGGGGTTAAGTGGCTTGCCCAGGGTCACACAGGTCCTCCTGACTTCAGGGCTGGTTCTCTATTCACTGAGCCACCTAGCCACCCTCAAAAAAAATTTTTTTTAAAGATTTCTTGAAATACAATATCTAACATTTTTCTAGTCATAGTGCTCACATAGTTCAATTATTCTTAATTTTTTTGCTTCTTCAATCTGTTATTTTTGATGTGAGATACTTTAGATTTCCTTCCACTTTTTTCAGTCTTTTGAGTTTGTTTTAATATTTCTTGTTGTCTAATGAAGTCATAGACTTCTATTTGGTCCATTCTAATTTTCAGAGCTTTGGTACGTAGGCAAGATTTATACATCTTGTGACAAGTTAATTTTTTTCCATTTTTTTCTTTCATAGATCTCATTTTTTTTGTTCATTTTTTTCTTCAAGGACTCTCACTTCATTTATAAAAACATTTTAAACATTTTTTTAAATTCTTGTTTCAAATCTAGGAATTCTAGTTGAGTTTGTGCTCAAGCTGTGTTTTTCTTTTGAGGCATATTGAATGTTGTGTTACTCCAGAATCTCAGGGAGTCTATGGACAATGCAAGCTTGCAGTGCTCCCAAAGGATCTAAGACGGTTTGATTTTGATCCCCTTGGCAACATCCCCTGCAACTTACTGACCTGAAATTTTATCTCTGTAAGCATAAAGTTCTGCTAGACTTCACCCACTTCAGTACTTCTGTATGAATCTGGAGATTGTCCCAGTATGAAGCTGGGACTTCCTTTTGTGCTGGGGCACTATCTCTCTCTGGGCTCTGAAGTCATCTTATTGCACACTCCTGAACCAACATTATTCCCAGGGTCTACAGACCTCTTTATCTCCATATGCTGACCAAGGCTAGACAAAAAAACTCGACTTTTTCTTTATGTCTCCATTGAGTTGTGCATGAGAGGGAAACTGCATTGTTTCCCCATGACCATGGCCTCTCTCAAGAAGTTTTTTTTTTTCCTTCAATAATATTTTATTTTTCCAAAATGCATGTAAAAATAGTTTTCAACATTCATTTTTATATGATTTTTTGTTCCAAATTTTTGTCCCTTCTTCCTTTTTCTTCCCCTGTCCCCAAGATAGCAAACAATCTATTACAGGTTACACATGTACAATATCAAAAAGTTTTTCTTGAAGTATTTTTAATCTTATTTTGTAATGTGATTATCAAAGCAAATGTTTCAAAAAACCAGGAAAAATATATGAAATTAAAATAAAATGACAAAATTCATCATAGCATGGGATTCTCAAAGAGTTTATTTAAAATTTTTAGTCTTCAAGTCATTTTAATTAAATAAAACAGATACTTATTAAACACATTATACAGAAGACATTGTGAAGACACAAAGAAAATAATAGTATTCTGGCATGTAAATCTCTTCTCTCACAAAAATCTGATGATAGTTGTATAGATATTATTGCCTTCATTTTATGTATGAAATACACCCTCCTTAACCACAAATAAACTAGTCTTCTAATAAGACATGCAAATAGCTAAAATAACTATTACAATGGTGTTGTCTATGAATGTTTAGATAAGGGAGATATTATTTTCTGTTTCAGTCTTTGAGTTGCTATAGCCAAAGAACTAATCACTCTACAATAACCTGGTGAGGGGCCTCTCTGACTCAAGTTAGCATTTGTTGAATAAACATACTGAGTACCTGCTCAAATGCCTTCCTTAGTGGTATCTACTAAACTTGTACCCTACTGGCAAAGTCTTTTAAAACTCAGCATCACCTCTATGCTACAATGGAGTTTCAAGAAGTACTTTTGTTAAGAATTTAATCATTGGCAGAAAATGCTAAATTAAGAGAAGCTGCTAATACTTTAAGGGCAAGGAACTAAATTGTCTCAAAACATTAGAAAAAAGGGAATTATCATTATAAAGTAGACAAGAGAATACCAATTGTCTACATAACGCTGTTCTTCAGTGGCTTAACGGCAGAGAAATTGGACCAAATGATCTTCTAGAAGTTCTAAATCTCAGCGTGTGAGAAAACTTCTAAGGCCTAACCAGAATCTGAAAAATCTCCTCTATGACCCCCAGTTGAAAGTGAATCCACCGGTGGAGTCAAGATGGTGGGGATCAGACAGGAGTCTCTGTAACCTCCTCTAACCTTCCCTCAAACCAACAACATATGAAGCCTCTAGACTGATTTTAAAGCAAAAAAATCCACAATAGCTGGAGGACAACACGATTTTAGAAGAAGATACTCTGGAAGAACTTCAAAACAGGTCTGTCTTAATTGAGCAGGGGGGTGGTCTGCTGAACCCAGACTGCAGCACAGGGAGACTAGGGCAGGGAGCTGGAGCAGGGAGCTGGAGCAGTAGTCGGAACAGGAGTGGGAGTGTTGTGCTTTTCACACACCTGGGAGTCTTCTGTGGGCCTATTGGGACAATGTGTGCTGATTGTGGGCAGGTGGTTTGGAGGGTCTGCCTTTTGTGGGGGGTAGATTGTGAACCACTGAACCCCTGATGAGCATCAGACCTAGCTGGCATTAGACAGCACCCTAGGGCGATCAATCAGTAGGACTGATCAGCACCTGAAATAATTCAATCAGCAGAACTGCCCAGTACCTGAAATAACTCAATCAGCAGAACTGCCCCAGGGCAAATTAAAGCAGCTGTCCCACCTTTGCCTTAAACAGACCTCATACCTTTAAAAAAAATGAATAAAAAACCAAAAAGAGCTCTCACCATAGACAAATTTATGGAGAGAGGGAAGAACAGACCTCAAATCCTGAGGCCCCTAAAGGTAAAGCAACTCCAGAAAAAGCCCCAAAGAGAGACATAAATTGGTCTCCATGTCACAAGGCTTCCTTGAAGATTGCATAAAAAAATCTTAAAAGAGAGTTAGAAGAAACATGGGGAAACGAAATGAGATCACTGCAAAATAAAATAGAAAAAATGGAAAAAGAATGCAATGAACAAAAAAATGCAATTGGTCAATTGCAAAAGGAACTAAAAACAGTAACTGAAGAAAATAAGACATTAAAATTTAGA